>QVOB01027214.1:0-11972 GCA_014839585.1 Pseudomyrmex concolor | reverse complement strand
GTTTTACATGGTATTTATTGTTATATAATATTTAGAAGTGTGTGTATATTTTTCCGTCCCACTTTACACAGACTGCGGATTATCATATGCAGTAACATATGTTCTGTTTATGGTGTGGTTGAAAAATATAGCACACGCATGTACATGTGGAACTTTGTACGAGTAAATTTAAAAAAGGAAAGAATTTCTTTTTTTTTTTTTTGTAGTTTTTTTGCGCGTGCACATAGCAGAAAATAGGATGGCAACTTGTAGACATAATACGGATTAGAACCATGTTCAATTGTACGCACCGACAAGTCGTTCGATTACATGATTACGTAGTTGCCAATGTGCACCACCCGTGGACATTGCGCTGGCTTACAGTGCAGAAAAGTTATTGCAGTTTCTCGGGTGGTCCTGGCCGCTCTCATTGTCAGTCTTATCTCTGTGGACACATACTTTAGCGATCGTGCGGATCGGTCTTAAGGCGCCACGACATCAGACGCTTCTAACGCGATCGTCGATTGGCCAATTTCGGCCGTAGTCAACCGCCATTCCGTTTCGTGTAACGAATCGACTGACGTTGTACAGCTCGCTTCTCGCTTCAGCAAAAGCTAGGTATCGCGGCCATTTTGCGTGTGGAAACTCTGGAGCAGATCCCATCCTGTCGCGCGGACAGAGCACGTAGTAGTTGTACTCGCGTGGTTTTTCAATGTGCGTTTTTTTCAATGTGATACGTCGAGAAACAGTCGCGTCGCACGGATTGCTCTTACGTTACACAATGTGCTAAGAAAGGTAATTATCGCGCGTACCGTGCCAGGTGTGTGTCGTGAAGGATGTGAGTGCAAATAAATCGCGTGCGTGAGAAACGGACGGGTCTTGGCGTTTGAGAGAGACGGCCATCGAAAAAAAGGGAATCCGAGACGTAACGACGAATTGCTCCAGATGCGCGTTCGTGATTACGCCGTGTGGCCAGCCGACACTTCGAGGCGTATCCGACAGTTGAGCGAAATTACGCAACGTGGCCGAGTTCACGGAAAAAATTAGGGACATTTTTCGCGACTCTTTGCGAGCGAGAGAGAGAGAGTGTGTGCGTGTGCAAGAGAGGGAGAGACCTCCAACGAAATCGATAAGTGTTTCTCTGCGTATAGAGAGCTGACCTACGTCGGTGCCTTTGTAAGAGTTGCTGAAAATTTTTATCACACAGACAAAATGTAATCAATTTTCCGAATTTTTCACGGATTTATTCGCGCGAACTTAACCGGACTCGGCGGTTTTGCTTCGTTTAGTAACGAGACAGTTTAAAGGTACATGTTGTCTGTGTCGTCACTTCTGTCCCAGATTGCGTGTTCCGCACGGCGAAAGTTGCATCTTTTCTCGCGAAATGATCGGGAAAAAATTCTTTCGTCGTACCTGCGTGTCCGGTTGTGCGACGCATTTCTGGGTTTTCCCTCAAACACTTATGTTTTCTCTTATCTTATTTTCTTTCTTTATGTATTGTTTCTTTTTTAATTCTTGGATGATTCATCTTCGAATACCTGAGGAAAAAATGTCGTTTGTTGTTTCTATAGATACTGCACTTCAACATCTGAAATATAGACCTGTTTTCTTTGGGAAATTAAAACTTACCTGAGATTTCCTTTGTTATTTTGGAAACTCCCTACTTTCTCTTTTACTTTATATGTTACATATCTTATTTAAAATTTGTATTGTATTTTGCTGAATATACAATGACCAGAATTACTATCTTATTTTCTTTTTTTATCTTTTCCTTTATCTCTCTATTCTTTATTCTTGTTTTCTGTAAAGACGTTTGAATGATTTTTTTTTGCATATACTACAAGAGCATGTGTTTCTCCTTTATGTTACAGTTAAAAACCCCTCTCTGGGTTTTATCTCAAGAGGTCTCTCTCTTGCATTTATTCATTAACAGCATATCATAAGATGACATCAACAAAGTCAAAAGAAGTGGCAGAGGAGTATATCTCCTCCCTGTCAGATCTTACAATCAACAGTAAACCGCTTATTAACATGCTCACAATGCTGGCAGAAGATAACATTGAACATGCACCAGCAATAGTGCAGGCTGTTGAGAATCATCTACAAAAGGTTATTTATATATAGTCACATTTATATATATATATATATAGAGCTTTCTTTTTTTCTCTACAACTATTTAAAATAGTCTATATACACATAATATTTATTCAAAATTAATAATTTAATTCTGTTGATACAGAACTATTAAAGAATTTCTGCTCTTTAGTCTATTATTGTATTTTAGTATTGCGCACAAAGTGCTTTTTTTTTGTATGCAATAAAGTCACAGTGTTTGTAAACTTATTAAAAATAAAATATATATATTTGTATATTGTTAAGAGTTAAGTTATAGTAAATTTTTCTGTTGGAATATGTTGATAGGTAGCTTGTTTTTTATTTTGTTGCTCTAGTTTTGTTTTCAGCATTACAAATGTACTGATAATAATCTAATAAAGTGGCAGTATTATATACATTTAATTGCAAAAAGAGAGTTTACTATGTACATCATCCTTTCAAAAGTACCCTTGAAAAACATTTTATTTCAGTAATGAAATTTTCATTGTTCATAATATGTATGTGTAATTAGGCTTCCTATCAAGCTGTTCCAAGGGAAAATTTCAAATTTATGAAAAAAAAAAAAAAAATAGTTTGTGAGGAGAAATATGTGATACCTAATTCCATTCTTGTTGACACACTCTGTCATGATATTTTGATGTGACCAGACTATTTACATCATCGAAATTAGCAAGAATCACATGCCGTGAAACTTACTCAAGTTCTGATATATAGATACTATGTATATTTATTAGATAAATATAATTAATATTAAGATAACAACAACTGTAGATATAGTAACTGTTATTGATCATGTGTCAATGAATCAAAGCATTACATGATAATAGCTTTCCAATGTTATAATGATGTCTCATGTAAAATCAATTTCGAATTTATATGTTCTAAGTGAAATCTTAGATATTAAGAATTAAAAAACTATGCGAAATAATTTAAATATTTCTATCACATAGTGAGGTATGTATTGTGTTTCTTTAGGTGAGAAGTGACATTAAGTTGCCAGTACTCTATCTCATCGATTCGATTGTCAAGAATGTGAACGGAGACTATTTGAATCTCTTCACACAAAACATAGTGAACACATTCTGCGGAGTGTTTGAGAAGGTAAATATCTTTTATATTGTACATATTTTTTTAAGACAGTTTTTTTATCAATTTAAAAGATTATAACTTAGTCGCACAAAACTTTATTTATTTATTTTTTAATTATAATTACGATGAGAATAACAATTAAATACGTTTCTTTCTCTCGTGATCGGAGGAAATTTGTCGATGACCTGAAATAACCTTTAGTTTATACTTATGTACGATAAAAGTTTATGCGCGCGCACGAACTCGACAAACGTGTTGTTAGTGTCAGAACAATTTTATCACACGTGTAAAGTCTCTCGGTACTATATATGTTTTACAGTAGCATAAGATAATTGTTTGATCAATATATAACATCACTGGCCTTACATCTCTAAAAGGTTTCACACAAGTTAGTTATAGCGAATCTTTTTTCATCTAGAAAGATGTTTAAATATTACTATTCCGAGTTCTGTTATATTTTAACTGTATTTAAAAATTTTATTATATATATGTAAAAGATTAAATTGTCACTTTTGCATGTAATAGGTCGATGAGAATACAAGAGCCTGCATGTGGAAATTGCGGCAAACGTGGAATGATGTATTTCCACCAAAAAAGTTGTTTTCATTAGATGTGCGGGTCCAAAGTATCGACCCTGCATGGCCAGTCACTGCCTCTCCTGCCACTATGTCTTCTACATCTATACATGTTAATCCACGATTTTTATCGATGGTAAGTATATACATATACACATAACTGACAAATCTTCATCATATCATAACATATTTATATAATATAAATATGTTATATCCGTAGCCTCAACAAACCGCAACAACGATCGTGTCGCCTGTTAAATTGCCACCTGGAGAACCGGTGACCCCAACAGAGGCAGTTATGCGAGAGCAGCTATTGAAGAAGCAACGGGAGTTGCTGGAACTGCAAAAGAAGAAGATCGAACTAGAATTGTTGCAAGCTAAAGCCAGTTTAGAACAACAGCAGAGACAGCTTGATAAACAAGCCGGAAATTTAAAAGCAGAAATAGTAAGTTGTATATAATCACACGCCGGTACGTCGTGTAGTTCAAAATATAGTCATTTATCATTTTTCTTTGCAACAGGCTGTGTCTATCGCACACGTTTCACCGACTACGGAAACAGCAACGTCAGGAAAAACTGTCACAGCATCCACAGTGCCAAATCAAACATCGATAGACGTAACAAAACAAGTAAGTCAGATACGTCTTATGTACACGTCAAATGTGAATTTCATCGATTAATAACGATTGTATTTTCTTCAGTTTCCTGCAGCCACAGCGTCGCTCTTGAAGAACGCAAGAGCCAGTGGCGGTCCACGAATCTCACCGGTCAATATGATGCAAATAGCGAGGGATAATAAGATCAATACTACTCCACGAGATCCACGTTTGAAGCTGAATCCTGTTGTTCAGGATGTTGTAACGCCTACGGCAACAGTAGACCCACGTCAACGGTCGAGTATGACAAGCCCAAAAGAATCGCGAAGTGAAGGCCAAACGCAGCCAGTCGCAAATACAATTGTAACTTCAAACCAATTAAAGCAGCAATTTATCTCGAAACCGGCTGTAACTAGCACTGTCAACAAGCCTCCGGCAGCTTCTGCCGGTTCTGATAATTCAACGTTATTAAACGTTATTAATAACAATCATGCTAATACGAACCTCAACAACAATAATAATAATAAAAATTTCAGTGATAATACAAATAAAGATGCCGTCTTGCATCGAACGAGTCAAAAGAAAGACCCTCGATTGACTAGTAATAGTAGTAACCTAAACAGTAACAGCTCCAAGAACAGTCAGAGTTTATCGGCTAGTAATAGCTCGTCTTCAGCTTTGTCAGCGAGCAATCGGGGAAGTGGAAGCGGTGATTCAAGCAGCAAGTCTAAAGATCTGAAGAGCTCAACCTCACGCGGCTCTTCCTTGTCTTCTTCGCCAACTGACAAATCTTCCACTTCCTCCAAATCCTCGCATAGGAAACTAGGGAATAAGTCGCGGTCTAAACACCCTCAGATGTGTCCGAATAAAATACCGAAAGTCGACAGAGACTCGAGTCCGGTTAGGTCGAAATCTCGCGAGAAAGACAGCGGAGACAGTTCACCGTCCTCACGTACCTCTCCAAAATCCTTCCAAGCCTCTTCTAAAAATCGCAAGAAAAATATGAAATCGAGAAAGCGTAGTCCGAGTCCTCCGTACAGAATCCCCAGGCGAAATGATACAAAATCGGGCTCTTCAAGCTTAAACAATTCTGGCGGTGTTACTGAGGAGGAGCAATCTGGTTCGCTGATAGTATCTCCTCCTCATCCACCTGCATTCAAAGAGATTCGACCAAACGCTAGGCAAAGAAATTATGTAAGACGTAATAAAGATGACAGTCTTAGTCCGGAACATTCTCCAGCCTCCAGTGCTGGAAATGCTCAAATTGCTGCTGAACCAACATTGGAATCTTCTAGTAAAGACGAAGATCTCAGGGCGCCGCTGTCTCTACCTACCACCGCTGTGTCTGTATCTGAAAAGAGTGAGTCACCAGTGTTTAGCACAATTATTTTTTTTAAAAAAAAAAAAAAAAAAAAAAAAAAAAAAAAAACGAAAAATTTCTCGTTATTTACATATTTAATTGCATGCGAGAATATCTATCAATTTTTTTTCATGTATGCTTTCTCTGAATTACTTGATAAGATTTTGTCTTGAATATTTTCTCATGAAGGTGACTACAATGTTTGCCTCATCTCTGGTAGCAATTGCAAGACTGTAACAGGTGATATCTTTAGAAGAAATATCTTTGACTTTATTGTGCGCTTGTGATTTCTTCACTTCACTCTTCTCTTTTCTTTCTTTCTGTCTTTCTCTTTCGTTTCTAATTATATAAATTCCAGTAACTTGGACAAAATCTGTTAATAAAGCATTTCTTCTCTCGTTATATAAACTCGAAGAGGAAAATCTATTTGAGAAACTAATATTGAAACCAAAAATTTAGACATTTGTATAATCAAAATGGTAATGTTAAGTTATTTCTAATGAACTTTGTGTTGCGCCAATTACTCTACCTTGAATTCTTTTCCAGAAGAGGATTTAGATCTACGAGTATTACCGTCTGTTAATACTAATAAAAGACGCAGTGAAGAACACATAGAAGTAACACCATCTAAGAAATCTAAGGCTGAGAAATTTGATGCGTATGTATTATAATACGGTATACAGTAAATGTATACCGAGTGTGTGACACATATCCTTTTTTTGTATAATCACATCCATTCGCAATAAGTTCTACTCATTAACTTTACTTTCTTTGTAGATTATTTGGTAACGAAGACGTGGATTTGCGCACTCTGACGCATCCTAAGGCCGGTCGACCGCCGACACCTCCGCCGCCCGTAATTTCCGGGGAGGACGGCAAGGACGGCTGGGCGAAATTGAAAACGCCCACGAAGAACGACAGAGAAAAGCAAGCCAATAACACC
Source organism: Pseudomyrmex concolor (assembly GCA_014839585.1). Taxonomy (NCBI): domain Eukaryota; kingdom Metazoa; phylum Arthropoda; class Insecta; order Hymenoptera; family Formicidae; genus Pseudomyrmex; species Pseudomyrmex concolor. The sequence goes on along the minus strand of QVOB01027214.1, from coordinate 5,315 downwards.
GACGATAAACGTGACAGAGATCGCAACAGAGACCGACTGGGTCGCCTTAGACTGTACAATAAGCTGCCGGACGATCCTAAAGAGAGAAGAAGAACGTTGTCAAATGAAGATCAGGACGGCAGACCTGGACGCAGAGGCAGGGAGAACGACAAGTCTGAGAGAAATGACGACAGAAACATCGAGATAATAATGAAACAAGCCGCCGAGCAGTTGAATCAGGGATTGATCACGAAGTCGCAGTACAACACCTTGATTCAGGAGGTGTTGCACATGAGCGAGGATCGAAAACTGCGTGCGGCGCAGCGTAAGGAGAAGGAAGGCGGTACTGTAATATGGGAGAAGAGCATCAACATGGACGTGGATCGCGCGGCGACGTTCAGTCCATCCAACGACAAGGATATCTTGCGAAGCAAGGATCATCCGATAACGCGAAATCCGAACGGTCCAAGATGGCAGAATCAGCCGTGGCAGCAGCCGTGGGCACATCCGGGACCGTACGGCGGACCTCAAGGACATTACAACACGGATTTGCGACCGGTCGCTCCCTGGCAGAATCCGAGACATTTTGGTCCAATGAGACCGGATTATCAGTATCATGGTGGTTTCAATCACAATCTAGGCCCTAATCCGCGTTTAGGACCCGGTATGATGGGTCCGCTGGGTCCCAACGGTCCGATCATGTCGAACCTTTTGCCGAACGGCCCGCTAGGACCGATCGGTCCCCTGTCGAATCCTCCTATGACAATGCCATGCCATCCCGCGATGATAATGAACAACGGGCCGATGACGAATCTTCTGCCAACCCCGAATATACCGCCCTTAACGTCCAGCAGAAACGTGTCGCCAAACACGTCCGCTAAATACGATCACGAAGACAACGATCAAAATTACTCCGTGGTGAAGAGCGCGGTCGCTCACAATCGGGAATTACCGCCGCCCGATTCGAAGTTACTGGCGGAGACCGCGCGTGATACCATGAAATCGATAAACATAGATAACATACCGCGTGAGATTCGGTACTACGGTCAGACGGGTGTGGTTTTCATGAACTGGGACGATCCGCGCGAGATCGGCTTCCAAGACGGCATCAGAAGAATATTGATCGACGAGAAAGACACTATAACTTGTGCGTTTAACGATCCATACAAGGAGTTTATATACGAGGGAGAGGTGCACAGGTGTGTACACATTACAAATGTGCTTGAACTAAACTTGACTGTACTTCAAAAACTGTATTGGAGATAATAACGTCGATATCTCTTTGACATCGTTTCAGGATCAAACTCGGTGCGCCCACTCGGGAATTGTACATCGACGACTGCTGGTACGAGTGTTACTTCGGCGGTATGCCAATAACGATCGAACTCGGTGGGAAGAAGATCAGCGTGAAACTGGAGGGTCCGCCGCCGCAAGTCAAGATCGGCACCTTAAAGAGAACGGACCTCGTCGTCGCGAAAATCAATCTCATCATCAATGCTCGTAATATGGTGCCCGTGTTTTTGGACGCAAAACCGCAAGTGTAAGTTTCCCTTCCGCTGGCATGAAATACAACATGTCTTGCAACGAGTGAGTTACAATTAACGCAATCTTTTTTTTTTTTTTTTTTTTTTACAGTTTCGAAATTGAAGGAAAAGCTCACACGCTGGAGTTCACGGACGCCCTGCAAACGGTTCTTCTCAACGGACGACCGTTCAAAGTTGAATTTGGCGGCTTACCAAAGCCCATTATTGTCAGAGAGAAGAAGCATTTCATTAGGTTCTCGGTGTTACCGAGAGGTGTGCGCGCTGGTCACGTTAAGATTAGCGGAATGAAAGGCGAAGGACCCATTGAGTCACCACCGCCGTCGACATCTCTGCTATCTCAAAAACCAAAAGTGGACGCTGCGCCTGTGCCAAGTCAATTACCGGCCTTAGAACAAGAATCCACGTCGCAAGACGGTTCGGAATTTCCTTCTGCGTCAAAGCCAGGTAAAAATCGACTTGTGTTTCTTGTATTCGTACTCTAATTGTTTGTTTTTCTTCATTTAATAATCACTTGTGATGTTACGAATCAATTTGCAGATTTGCAATTGGACATATTGTCCTCTGTTTTGCCATCGGCGATGGCGCCTTCATCCGGTTTGTCGTATCAAGCCGAGCCCGCAGAGAATCCGTCTGCGCCAGTAACTACGTTGCCGCTGAATATGAACGAGCTATTCCAAAGGCTAGTCGAAACTGGTATCGTTCCGAATCTTACGGAACAAAAGAAACAAGAAGAGGAAGAGAAGAAAAAGCCCGAGATTACCCCGGTCTCCTTCGATAAGCCAGAAACCCTCAAAATGTAAGTCATTTGTTTTCTCCGCAACATTATGTTAAAAAAAAAAATCTGCTTTAAAGACCAAACTTGCAAATATCAAATTTTTACAGCAAACAACCGGCCATCTCTGCGGCGTTGTACAGCGGTATGCAATGCAGTTCCTGCGGCGCCAGATTCGCGCCCGAACTGGCCACTCGATACAGCCATCACTTAGACTGGCACTTCAGGCAGAACAGACGTGAACGGGATTCGGCGAGAAAGGCGCATTCTCGACCATGGTATTACGACGTCAGCGATTGGATACAGTTCGAGGAGATCGAAGATTTAGAAGACAGAGCGCAAAGTTGGTTCGAGACGGAGAAGCAAACGGCAGAAACGGAAGGTGTGGCTGCCGACGAGTCACCTCAGGAGACGCAGCAGCCGAGCGTGCCGACCGGCAACGACGAGGATTCGCGTTGCCAAGTGTGTCACGACGCGTTCGAGCAATTTTACAATGAGGAAAAGGAGGAATGGCATTTGAGACCGGCGGTTCTTTACGAGGGAAAGAATTATCATCCGCTCTGTTTGGAAGATTACAAGGTTCGTGATCCTTTTGCTCTAATCGATAATCAATGTATATTTAAATCTCGTCAGTTGATACGTCGACATTTAATTAACGAAACTTTCGTCTGTTCCATTCTTACAAAAATAGGAAAAAAGTTTAGTGGTACGTTCTTTCTCATGCATGTTCATATCGCACTTTTTTATATCAAGATTTTATAGAACAATATCTAGTTTTTTTTTTTTTTTTTTGGTCGTGAAACACTAGTTTGCATTTATATAGTTGCCAATACTTTAGTTTATGACATGTGTGTATGTGAAAGAGAGGGACAGTGTCCTTCGAGCAAATGTTTCTTCACATTTTTCCTCCACTTGCACCAACTGGTCGATGATATTTGTATTTTATATGTCGTTTTATCGTGATCGAATTGACAAAGTAATAACTCGTTATTGTTTTTTTGTTTACTATTGTTGAAACTACAGAGAGCGTTAGAAAAGTCAGCGTTGGCGCTCGAAGAGACTATTTTAGAAGGCGAGGAAGATAAGACAGAAGAAACACCTGAGAATGAGTTGAAACAAGAAGAAACGAAGCCTGAAGTCGAATCTAACACAGAAACGCCCGGAGATAAGGCTAAACAAGAACCGGATGTAGAAATTTCAAACACGGAAGTCGAATCCGCAGAGAACGCAGAACAAGCAGATCACTCGGAGACTGCCGCGTTAGAGGACAAAGACAAGACTAGCACCGAGAATTCCGAAGACAAGAGCGCGCAAGACGTTGCAGAAGAAAAAACGAGGACGGAGAATGACAGTGAAGACAATACAGAAAGTGGTGAGAATGAGAACGGATCTGCGAAAGTTGAAGAGTCTCCGGGCGAGGCAATCATGCCGTTCGAAAATATTAAGATTAAAGAGGAACCGCTTGATATCGACGAAGACGCGAATCTAGATTCAGAAATGTTCTTGTGCGAAAACGTTCATATCAAAGAGGAACCTATAGAAGAACCTATAGAACCAAGTACGTATGTCTGTTTCAAGTTATTCTGAATCAGCCTTTTTTCTCTTATGTGTTAATATTATTTACGTGCCCTTAAACCACGCCTTTCTTTATAACTCGATTTTTTTCTTTTTTTTTTTTTTAATGTGTTTTGTTCTGATTTTATTTTATCACGCGTATTTCACTCGCATTAATTTTTGGACACCTGAATTTACTTTTCAACTGACTTGGCCAAAATCACCCGGAAAAAAATCTTAGTGTTAAACAGACTTAACTTGGGATCTTCAGATTCGCACAGTCCCTTGGCTGCGAGACCGCTGGATCAATCCTCCGAAGCAGCCTCCCAATTTTTGCATGCACACAAGGAGATTGTTGTAATTATGCAAAACTTTTCTGTTCCCATTAGATCCCGAGGAAATCACAGTCGATACGACATACGCTGCAGTGAAAAGTTCCATAGATGGGAATGTGGAATTGGAATCGACTCCGGCACCCATCACCGCGGCACCGTCGCGAATTAAGATCAACATCACAAAACCGCTGAGCTCTAACAAAGAGCCGGAGGAAACTAAAGAGAAGGAAAAAGTGGAAATGCCTTTGGCAGAGGAAAACGTGGAACAGCCGTTAGTACCAGTTTCCATTAAACCGAGTTTACAGGGTAGGAAGCTGTCGAACTTACCTCCTGTGGAGAAGGGACAAGAACTGTCCGGACTTTGCTCTATTATGTAAATAGTTTCGTGTAAATAATTTGAAAACGAGAGTCGCTGCGTACTCGAGAGTGACACGTGTGTACAAAAAAAAAAAAAAAAATTGAATTTAAACGTTCGGAGCACGCATCTAGTTCTTAAGTTTATTCTTCTTGTACATAAGTTTGTACAGCTTATACGACACGATGCGTATCCGTAAGAGAAATATACTTGAGTTTTTTTTTTTTTTTAATACGTGTAATCTGTGTGTTCTTTTATTCTTTTTGTGCGAGATGTTCGCGGCACACGACGCTGTCTTTTTCGCGTGACGGATTGCGCGCGAGAGCGTCACGATGATCTGTAAAAAAAAATGCAAATTCTTCTTTGACAATGTACAAATTATTGTTCGATTCTCGCGCGCGATCCGTCATCGCGTAAAAGTGAGCGTTGTGTGCCGCGGGCTCGAGTCTCCGCTCCCTTTCTCAGGCAACTGCGTGAAAAATTTAAAGCGGATTTAACTACCGAGAACGTATGAGTCTAATATTGATTTACGTGGAAACAACAAAACTTCCGAGGAATATTTAAAACGCATGGATAATCGTCAAGTCGTACAAGCTAAAAAAAAAAAAAAAAAATATGCATAATATGAGCGAGTGAGTGTACTTTAAGTATTAGTATTTTGATAGTGCAAAGTGAGACGCTACGAAGCTGTAAATATTTTATATAATTTTGAGAAAAAGATATATAATATAGCTCTCTCGCTCTCTCTCCGCATTCCTGCACGTGTGTCTTTTTTT
>QVOB01027210.1:0-21135 GCA_014839585.1 Pseudomyrmex concolor | reverse complement strand
ACACACACACACACACACACACACACATACACAATCGGACAAAACAATCGGAATGCGATACAACTCCCTGTTTTAAATTTTTTCTTGTAACTCTCCTTGAATTAACCAAGAGTTTACGTCATAAACCCGTCGTCTTTCGTAGATGTATCGATATAGTGGGTAAAAAGTGTAACGTTTAAGACCAAACAAAAAAACAAACAAGCAAGAATTGATATACCAAAGAATGTTACAAATTAATAAAGTTTATTCACCGGACCTCGGCTATTTATAATGTACATACATGTATACGCTCATGTGTTCCCAACACGCACGACGAAATATCAAAGTAAAAAATTTGAAATGCTTATTCGCACACAGTTCATCGGCGTGAAAAAAAAAAAAAAAACTGTGTCTTGATAACGCGCGAAAAAATTTCTTTTCAATCTTTCTTTTTCCAAACGGTGTCGTACAAGTCGGTGCGGCGTTGATTGAACGTCGGAATTTGCGCTCTAACTTCATCCACCACTTTCAAATCTGTAATAAACATATTGCTTTGACACATATTGCTGCGCCCCCGTCCAAATTTTTTATACTCGACAAGATTACAGAAATCCAAAGAAAATTTTTCAACAATATTAAAGACATTAGGTTTCAAAATATTCACAACTTAAAAAAACAAAAACAAAAAAAAAATTATATCACTCCGATATGTATAATCGTTGCTATTGATTTGGTTATACTCCACGGCCTTTACGGCGCGTCAGAATTAATTACCTATATCCCGGACCATCATATCCTCCTCGGCATCCAACTCGCCAAGTATTTCTGCCCAAGGGCTGGTTAATTGAGTATGTCCCCAAGCAACGTACCCGGGCGGCGAACCACGTGCCGGCGATACACAGGCAACGTATAATTGATTGTCGTTTGCTCTGGAACGCTGCAGCAACGACCAATGCAGCGGTCCGGTGGTCATGTTAAATGCCGCCGGGTATATCAACATTTGGCAACCTGACATCGTGTAGATTGTGAGATCAAAAAACAAAAACAAAAACAAAAACAAAAAAAAAAAACAATGCCGATAACAAAATGTCATCGCTTATTTATTTTTATAATTACGTCGAATTTAACTTTAACATTTTTTCTTTTTAAAATAAATAAACAGTCTGTTCACCTCTGTTTCTATATATTCGTGCCAATTCCTCGAATCTGATGTCGTAACAAATTCCGATGCCAATTTTGCAGCCCTTCGCCTCGAAAATGGTGAGAGTATCGCCGGGCGATAGCGAGTCGCTCTCGCGGAAAGTGATTTTCCCTTTAATATCGATGTCGAATAAATGCAACTACAAACAGAACACACTCGAGATTACGCCAATTTATCAAGATGTTACAGTTCGTTAAAAAAAAAAAACAGTACTAATCATTTTGCGCACTTCTTTGGCAAATTTCTTAATTTATATTAAATATTGCAAATAGAGGAAATAATTTTGAAGCAATTTTAAAAGAGAAAATAAAATTTGTATGGGACGCACTCAACATTTTAAGTATTTTCGAGAACATTTCTCCCCTACAATATATATTCTTGACATGTTCGGCGTTAATTTCTTACTTTTCTATGCTTGGCCACGAGCTTTCCGTCAGGCGCCCATACGGTGCAAGTGTTGTACAATTTGCCGTTTTCTCTCTCCGGTATCGTACCGCCAATCACGTAGATATTGTTATTCCTCGCCGCTTCGGATAACATCGCACACGAATCACCGTCAGGGATGTTCTCGGCGTATTCCGCAAAGTAGGCTGTTTATTTCAGAAACGCGTAAGTATATATTTGCATCCACACGCGTGTACAATTGTTATATAAGTGTGCGTGTATTCCCTAATAATAATAATAATATGTTTCTCGAAAACGCGCTAATATTATAACTGTACACCATATCTCTTCAAAAATATTATGTTACAATAATATACATATATATTATAACAATTGTATTATAAATATTGTATTGTTTAAATTAATTATATTACAGCGGTAATAAATAAAATTTTATATTGTTAACAATAATTGCATCAGAACGGAAAAGATACATGATGAACGATGGGCGCGTGATGGGATCTTGAATATTGAAAAAAAATTTTTTTAAATAATTACATGGTCCGTATGGCGAATTGAAACATTCTGGTAGCGTCACGACGTCGGCACGTTCCTGTTTCGCGCGCTCGATGAAAGAACGAGCTCGCGAGATATTCGACGCCTTGTCGTTGCCGACGGCTAGCTGAACCAGCGCCAAGCGCAATGCTGAAAATATACGATATATCACCGTAGTTAGTAGATCGATTTCGGTATCACTGTACGCACGTGGCCTTGCAAATTGCGTTGTCAGCTACTGCGATTTTTCCCGCAAATTAATTTTTTAACGATACCCGTTTTTTTCTCTCTTGATTTCGATCGATAAGCTCGGAATGGTAATTGAGTGATTTTAATATATAATGTGTATAATTAATATAAAACGCGATTATTATATTATTTTCTTCGTTCACACATAAAGGGCAGATATATATGATTCAGAGCGAAATGCACACAGCAGGTGAATAATAATTAAATGCAATTAAATGCAATTAAATTATTTAAAATCGACGTATCGTAATTTATATGAATCACATGAATTATTCAAGACTGATTTATCTCGTGATAATATTGTCAACTGATTAACGCTGCTATAATACATATATGCAGTTCGTGCGATTCAAACCGTCAAAAGTTCGAACGCAACGAATCAGTGACTCGGAGCGGGCACGCGGATCGTTTCGGTCAGCTGATGTCACGATTTTATACGCATAAACTGTTTTTCACAAGTTTGAGTTTCACATGTCGCAGAAACAAAATGATCACGCCACGTACTCGACATTGTTCTTCTCGTTCCGTATTGCACGATATGACCACTTGCACGCAACATGACAGGTTAAGTATCCCCCCTCTCGCGCGGAGCTACAGCCTGATGACGTAAAAATATATTATCCGAGTTACAAAGAAAAACAAAATTATCTTTCCTCGTGCGACGAATTTAATTTTCTATCTACACGCGCGCGCCTTGAGGAAGAGAGAAGCAAAATTACGCATCGCGCGTATAAAATTGACGTCGACGATTTTTTTTTTTTTTATCCGAGAAGGCGAAGATTTATATACGCAAGAATGGAGAGTGATTTTTGGAAGGAAGAAAAATTTGGACCATGAAAAAATAAGTATTAAAAAAGAACGTTACATTAAATTAAAAAGTATATATATATATATATATATATATATATGAGTCAATATATTATATAAAACACATATCTCGATCATTCAGTGTTCATTCACGTTCGATCCTTTTTCCATTCGATCACATTCACACGTTCATCGTTTGCTGGACGATCGAGATCGACAACTTTTATATTTCGTGGATTTTCGTCGGCTGTAAGATTCTGAATATTTGGACAATCTATTCTCTCGTCTCTCGTGTTCCCTATCCTTCTCTTTGTGTTCCCTATCTTTCTCTTTGTGTTTCTTGGACTTCTTTGTCTTCTTTTCACCGCTGTCGGTGTCGCTCGAGTGTCGTTTTCTGTGTCTCCTCTCATTATCGCTTTCGTCGTCACTAACCGACGAATTCTTTCGACGTTCTTTGGATTTTTTTCTCGAATTTTTCGATTTGTGTTTCTCGTCTTTTGAAGACTTGGTTTTCTTGTCGCGCACCGCTACATCGCCGTCGTTACTAGATTCTGACGATACAGATTTCTGTTTGGTGTCCTCTTTGTTTTTGTATTCCTCATATTTAGTAGCATCTGCAATTCAATTCATCGAATACTAATCACCAAAATTACAGTAATTTTGTGCAAGTTAAAAAAAAAAAAAAAAAAATTACGCAGGGACTTTTAAAAAGTATCGAGTAGTCAAAAGACAAAACATTTTATTTTCGAAAAATATTTTACAGACTTTTATTCTGTATAACAATAAAATTATAGGTTCTGAGGCAATCTAAAAAAAATTTACATTTACAAAATACAAGTAACAAACAAATACAGTAACACACAACAATAATATACACACACATTTAAAAGTCCCCAAGATACGATTTTTGTTTTATCTACTTACTGAGAACTTTAGAATTTTTCAAATAATCCGCTTTTGTTACTAGTTGAACCAAATCCTCATTTACAGAGATGATGTTATTGTTCAAAGCCATTTTTACCATTATTCTTCCCGTATCTTGGTCAAAACCTTCTACTTGACCGTACGCATTCGACCATCGCCCGGCAGTTATTTTCACATAACTGCCTCTTTCCAGACGTAATTCTTTTTCTTCTGGTTTTTCTTCAGGTTTTTCGTTCGTTTTGTGAAAAGCTAATTTACTGATACCAAGTATTTTTGGTCGTAATGCAAGTTCAAATGGTACGACAACTCTGCAAAGATAACAAACAACAATGTGAGAGAAAGAAAAAAAATGGCGATCAAAATGTTATGCTAAAGAACGCATTAAACATATAACATTGATCTTACTGAAACAAAATTCGTACTTTTCATTTTTACCAACGCCTTTCCCAGGCTTCCAACCCATTCCTCGCAACATGGCGAGGCCGAATGCATCTACTGGAATCTTTTCATAATCTTCAAGTGTACTCTATATGAAAAAAGAGAATATATGTAATCAAATATATATCAAATATGTAAAATCAATAAAATTTACACAATAATGATCAATATAACGTTAGTGTTAATTACTTAATGCACTTACCTCCTCCACACCTCTTAAAGCGTCCTCTACCAAAGGTAGAGTTAAATCACTTGTTTCCTTCTTTAACTCCAGATCTTTCATAATTTCTTGCGCCGCCTGTTCCTCCAATGTAAGATTTTTTCCTTCATTTTCGTCAGGAAGTTCTTTCTTTATTTTTATATCAGAACCATCTTTATTAGCAATTAATGTTACATGTTCGTTAGATGATTCTTCTGATGGCTCCTTCTTAATGATTACGTTCTGCTTGTCGGCATTTTTATCGGATGACTTTGGTTCAAAAATATCAGCATCTATTCTATTAACGACTCTGTCGTGCCACGTCTTGGTTCCTAATAGTGGAATAACAAGAGGTTCCTCTTTCTTCTCTTCTTCTCTGAATAAAGATATTTTTTTTATAGTTACTAATTGTAAGCACAAATGAGCACATCAAATTACGCACAACACTTGTCTGAGAAACAAGCGAGATTGTAATTGTGCAATTTGACTTCTTTGCTATAATAAACTTCTATAACAAACTTACCCGATAACTTTAATTGCTTTTGCGTCCAAACACTCAATGTAATCTACCTTTTTTTCTTCTTGAGGAACTTGCTTAACCAATGCTGATTTCTTGATGGATTTTGTAAAACCGAATGATATTTTTTTGCTTTCTGCCATTTTTCTGCAATTTTAAAGAATGGAGTTTCTCAATCGAGATTAAGAAAAAAAAACATTTAGAATAGAATCTTGTTAAATATATCCCTTTTTTTCTGTTTACATCTATTTTATGGTTTGGTGGTATATCGACTGAAGGGCTTTCAATATCCATACACTATTCTATTATATCTATCTTATGTAAATACCTTATGTGTACACAGAAATCAAACATCCACTGCTGATTCTTCTAGGTTGGTTTGGTGTTATAGCGGCTAGACTCTGACTGTTTAACTCCAACTTTTTTAATCTTAATGACTACTACTGGCTAACAAACTGCACAGTGTTGGCCTAAAGTCGCGTTTTCACGCATGCGCACTGCGTCGCCAATCAGTTTCCTATTTATGTACATAAGACGCAGGAGCTGGTCGTGCGGAATTGACTAATCACATTAGACGATTTGACCATCATGATTGGTCAATTCCGCGAGACCTGCAACTCTCGTCTTATGTAGACAAACTCAAACTTTTTGATGATCAAGTTGGAATCTTTCTTAATGAACATATAGATCATTGCTGGATCTGTTATTAAGAAAAAGTGTTTCACTCTCTATGAAACTCGCACTCGAGTTTGTAAATATACAAATACCACATAAGGGAATATAAAAAGAGAAAAAAGAATATAAAAAAAAAATAAATGATAAAAATTCAAATTCAGAGGCAGTGACACATTTATCTTATATATATTTTCTATAAATAATATGGAAATTACATACATTTACATACTATATATATATATTTACTTAATTTTCTTGTGCTTATCTAACACACAAACATCAGTCTCTTTTTTTTTTTTTTTTTTTTTTTTTATATCTCACAAATGCACGAATAGTCCCTCAGGATTCTCTTCCGACTATGTATGTTGGCATTGTCCACATGCTGTGTCTGCATACACCATTACAAACCGCATACACATCGATATATTATAGTAGACACGTGAATAAGACGTTCGTGCTATGTCACGGTTTCTACTATGTCACAGAGTTGATCACTAATCTAAAGAAATAACAGAAAAGATCGATCGATCTCCATTGACTAACCCGTTCGTTTCTACGAGACGATAATTAATTACTGGCTGTTCGCTTCCAAATCCATATCTGACCAAACGGCTTCGGTCTCGCTTTCCTCCGGCGCCTCATCGTTGTCCGTATCCGGCAAACCGTCGGCATCGCCGACATCGTACGTCGTGTCGGCTTGTTCCTCACCGACGGTCATATAGTAAGTCGAATCTAATTTACTCGAGGAATTGTCCAGCCTGTGCATCCCCTCCAGAGCCCGCCGGTTGTTCGGATCCAAGCTGAAAGTGAGGTAAAGTAAGTTTCATTCCGACTTCCGATGATGCAGATTTCGAGAGGAAAAGAGAGAGAAAGAAAGAAGATTTAAAGAAATACGTTTTAGAAAAAGAATTACTTTAAAGCTATGGCGTAATGATTTAGAGCCTTCTCCTCATTGTGCACTCTCGCCCAAAGGTCGCCCAAGGTCTGATGGAGCTTGCAGGTAGAATTGATCTCGACCTGCTTCTCGAGCAATTCGATGGCCGCTTCCAGATTCATCTCTTGTTCGTATATCTCCGCGAGCAAATACACCGCCGGCAAGTAAATCTCGTCTTGCGCCAATGCCTTTTCAAGAAGATTCTTAGCTTTGCCAACCGACACAGGATCCTTCATCAAGACGGAAGCGTAGAGCTGCAAACGTAAAGGCTTGGGTTGATTGAGTCCGCGATTTCGGCGAAATTTAATCTCACCGTTAGGACCCTCGCGGTATGGCCGAGCTGTTTGCAAGAGCTGCTGGCGATGTTCAGAGCCTCTCGCAACCTGTGCATTCCGACGAGACAGTCGACCAGACCTTTGTGGGATTCGTATCTGTAGGGCTTCAATTCTACCGCGTGTCTGAAGAAGAACAACGCCTCCTGATACTTCTTCTCCTCTATGAGAAGATTACCGCGCAATATGGTAGCTTCTATATCATTGGGATTTAGATTAAATGCTTCGGCAGCGAGGATGTTCGCCCTGTTGATCTTTCGAGCGGCGTACAAGGAATAAGCCATGGCTACGCAGATCTCGCTTGTGCATTCGTTGTTTGCTGTTATCGCCGGTATCAAGCGTTCCAGTTCTTTGATGTGGTGCGTTTTATACAGCACTGCAGCCAATATGTCTACCCTATGTGGAAAAAAAGAAAAAGCTGTAATACGATATTTCTATGAGATACCGGCAGTGACACCAAAACAATGCGCTCACCCTTTCGTTACGTCCGGCTCAATAACTCTGGCCCGCCTCAAGCACATCAGGGCATTTTTATCATCGCCAGCGTAATAGTAACATTCGCCCATGATAGTCAATAGATTGAAATTGTCCCTAAGCAGAACAACATTATCTAACGATCTTAACGTGGATACCGCATGAGTGTATTCTCGATTGTGAATGTGAGTGTGAGCCTTGATCCATGTATTGAGCCATTCCAGGTTCATTGAACCCGAGAGAGAATTGACGATTAGGGAGTTCACTTCCACGCCCTTTACTCCCAAAGAGAGAAGACCCTCCGCCGCCTCCAGAGCCAGCGGGCACTCTCTCAGAACCTCCTTGTAGGTCGAGATGGCTGAACGTTCCATTCCGTGCTCGTGAAACACCTTAGCCAGTGCCATGTTCACTTTGGCGGTGCGCTGCTTGGCGGGAATGCTCTGCAACACTTGCAACGCCTCTTGGGGATTCTTCGACTTAAGTAGACACAAATGTATCTGATACTTGATGTTGACATCCGACGGCAGATCTTTCTGTCCGTCCAACATCGGTTTTCCCGTGCCCTTGGACTTGATCAGACACTTGCGAAACTGCAGAGCCTTTTTGTACAGAGTCTCCGCTCTGCGATACTTGTCCAGATAAAAATGAGCGTCCGCGTAATAGATGTACACGTGAAACTTGTTGTACGCGGACAGCAGATCGGCGTTGTGCTCGCTGAGAGAGAGCACCAAATTCGTGAGCGAGATCACGTTGGAATAAAGAGCCTGATCGTAGAGCAACTTGTCTCTCTCTCTCTCTCACAGACTTTATTTCTCAATTGAGTTGACGGACAATCTTTGTGTGTACTATAAAAGAAAATTGTCCGGAATTACAAAAAAAAAAGATGGACAATCTTAAAGTTATTATTTTTATTGTGTACGCGGACTTCTTTTTGATTTTCTTTTTGTATTTCTGGAACTAGCATTGAAAATTGCACATTTATTAAAGATATTTCATTCCAAGTAATGGTTTCCAATCGAACATCACCGCGCACATAAATTGTCAATCCCAAAGATCACAAAAGATCGTTATCACACATACACATTCAGTAGTAATTAGTATAACCCCAAAGATCACAAAAAATCGTTGTCATACGCAGATAAGCCGATAGAGAACGCTGCGCGATAGTACTCGAGCGCGAAATATAAGGGTTGTCGCACACAAAATGACAAAGAGCGCATATTATGTTATTTTTGTGTGCTGATAGCCTTATAGCTGTTTAGCGTGAGATACGTCAACAGAGGACGCTAATGATATAGCTCGAAATATCGTGAAAAAGATATATTTTGATTCTCCATATTAATATAATAGTCTTTACACGTGTGAAGTTGCACCTTCATTGTTTTTAGACATTATTGACGCAATTTTTATATGTGAAATCAAGTAGAATATTATATCGAAGAGAGAAACTGTTCACACAGAGTTTTGTAAAAAAATATATTTTTGAAATTTTTTTTTTATGCTCACGTATATATAATACGTCAATTACAATTTGTTTGCTTAATACGTCGCAGTAATTGCACGTATACATTGCATGTGTTTGTTTACAGCAATTCAATAGAAACTCACTAGTGGGAAGAGAATTGCGGGTCGAATTCTCTTGCGATGTTATTTTCTATCTTTAAATAAGAGATCTCTTTTACAACTAAATAGAAATAGAGATTTACAAGATAAAAATATATACATTTTCAATAATAAACGGATAAAAAATGGAAGAAGGTGAATATTATAAGTTTGGTTTTTTTTTTTTTTTTTTTCACACGCAGCTCTCATATTATAGTAATTTTATAAAAAAACATTTATTTAGCTCACGCAAATACCCAAACCGGTGGCAAGTTTATTGACACATTGATCGCGCAATGGATGAAAAGAACAGAGAGCAATATTTCGCTTCTGCACCAGACAGAAGAGGTAGAAACAAAACTTTTGATCGCGAACTCTGTTACCGCGACTCTTTTTATTACATACATACGTACAAAATAAAATTTAAATTTTCTCGGAAATAGGTGCAGGAAAGTTCTTCGCAGAACGTTCCGCGGGATGAGAATCGCGTAATTCAAGATTTGAGGCGAAAGCTGAGCGAGAGTCAACAGATGAAGACTTCCTTGTCGGCTTCTTTAGAAGTCGAAATGCGCCACAGAGAAGAAATTCAGACGAGGTAATCTTTTTGTTATGCATTTTCTCAAGGAATATATAATAATCGGAGTTTTTTCGATCGCGACGCAGACTCACCGCTACCTGGGAAACTATTGACACCATCACGGAATATTACAATTACATTAGCGAGAGCCTCGCTACTTTTCAACAGCACCGCGCTAATTTGTCCGGTTTGTACGATAACGTGATTCTGAAGCAGCAAGAGGCCATCAAGAAACTTCAATCGGGTAAGATCGAATCGCCATAGATTTCTCAATCGTAAATATGTTATGCGCTCTCCATGTTTAATTTTGCACAACGCACGCACAGATCGCGATAATCATATCGCACAACTGAGACACAACGCTCGTCACGAGGAAAGGTAATTTTCGAATATTGTCAATAATTTCTTTAAGTAAATGAAGATGTCGTCGAAATTATTAATTTTCGCATTAGACTGCAGGAAGCGATAACGGAGCAGAATAAGTTGCGAAAACAACTGGAGAACTACGAACGCGAACGCGCATCGCAACAGAACGAATTGGCGAACACGCGCGCCGAAAAGCTGGCGCACATCAGAGTTTGTTGTTTCAAACATTTTTTTTCTCTCTCGAGAATTTCTCATAAATAATTTATGTCACGGATTTATAATGTGTTTTTGTTTCACTTCGTTCAACGGATTTTCTATAATTTTAGGAACTCGAACAGTTGTCGTTGAAACATGCGAATCTACAATCTCGTTTACAGTCGGTCGAAAAAGAAAAATGCGACATCAAGGATTTGGTCACGCAACTTGAGAACAAATTGTTAATGCAAGAAGAGACGTAAGTTGTCGTGTCACACGCGATAAATTCCCCGCGATAATAATAATAATAGGGAATAAAAAAATCTGCGTTTTAGGATGCAAAAGCTTGTGACGGAGAAAAATAAATTGCAGAAACAAATAACGAACGTTGAACACGAGTCGAATGTGCAGAGAGAGAAATTAGTGAGCGCGCACGCCGAAGAAAAGAAAATGCTTCTTGAGGTAAATCTTAAAACTTCTGTTTTTTCTTTTATTGTACAATTTTTGTTTTGTTGCCTGAATTTTACTTAACAATATTGTTGTAAAATATTTCCAATTTAATAGACGCCTGTTGTTTCCAGGAACAACATCAATTGCTATCGGAATTAGAGAATTGGAAATCACGATTACACATGCTAGAGGAAGAGAGAAAAGATGTTACAGAAATAATCATGCAGAAAGATGCGCTTCTTTCAAACCTCGAGAATGAAATTTCCGCTTACAAGTGAGTATTTCACGTTATTGCGACTTCGGGTAACTTAAAAATAAAAATATATTTCAAATTGTTCTTACGTGGTATCGTTGCGTGAAATAAATAAGTCTTAATTGTTTTATTTTGATAGAAATCAAATAAAGAGCGCGGAGCAAAATTCACACATGGAGAAAAATAAATTAGTGAGTCTACACGCTGAAGAAAAGAAAATGCTTCTTGAAGTACGTCAAAAAAACAAAAAAAAATGTTTTAGAATTTTTTCTCTTTTTTTCCTTTCTTGTTTTAAATCATCTTTTGCGATGCATTTTTGTTTGTTATATTTATTTCAGGATAAACAGAGATTGTTATCAGAAATGGAAAATTTAAAATCACGATTGAACATATTTGAGCAAGACAAACGAGATATCGCAGAAATAGTCGCGCAGAAAAATGCGCTGCTTTCAAACCTTGAGAACGAAATTTCTACTTACAAGTGGGTGTTTGAATTATTACGACTTATGTTATTAAAAAATAAAAAATATCTCTTTTAAATTGTTATTACATATTGTCGTGTAAAGTAAATAAAGTTTTAATTGTTTTATTTTGATAGAAATCAAATAAAGAGCGCGGAGCAAAATTTATATGTGGAAAAAAATAAATTAACGAGTCTACACGCTGAAGAGAAAAAAATGCTTCTCGAAGTATGTTAAAAACAAATGCTTTTCAAACTTTTTTCTCTTTTCTTTTTTGTTTAAATAATCCGTGATACGTTCTTGCTTATTTCAGGATAAACAGCGACTGTTGTCGGAATTAGAGAATTTCAAATTGCGACTAAACACATTAGAGCAAGACAAAAACGATATTGCAGAAATGGTCGCGCAGAAAGATCTGCTTCTTGCGAATCTTGAAAACAAAATTTCTACTTACAAGTGAGTATTTGAGTCAATACAAATTGTTGAATTGAAAAGTAAACAATATTCCTTAAGTAACATATCGTTGCAAAACAATTGAAGTAAAAAAGCTCTAAATGTTATTTCGATAGAAATAAAATGACGAACGCGGAGCAAACCTCGCATATGGAGAGAAATAAATTAATGAATGTACACGCTGAAGAAAAGAAAATGCTGCTTGAAGTATGTTAAAAAAATTCAATTTACAACTTTTTCTTTCGTTTTTCTCTTTTCTTTCTTCGAATTAATCTGCAATATATATTTTGACCTATATAATGCTTGTATTTTTCTCAGGAACAAAAGCGACTGTTATCAGAAGTGGAGAATTTGCAATCAATGTTAAACACGCTGGAGCAAGACAAAAACGTTATTGCGAAAACAATCGCGCAGAAAGACGCGCTTATTTCACACCTTGAGAATAAAGTTTCTACATATGAGTGAGTATTTTAGAAATGTTATGTAATAATGGTCGAAAGTGACCATTAGATTGTTTATGTATGAAGAGAATAAACTCGTTTTTTTAATACGCAAGAAATCAAAACGAAGCGATAGTCAGGAAACAAAACACGCTGGAAGAAACACTATCTACAAAAACGGAAACGGTACGTAGGACTTTTTCTTTTTTTTCCTTAATTCTTGACATATAAAAAAAAAATACTATGAATTCTTTGAAACTGCTACATGTTCTTATTTTTTTCAGATTCAGAATTTACTGACAATGTCAAACGGGGCCAAGCAAAGAGAGACAAAGCTCATTAATGATGTGAATAGAATGGAGAAAAAATTAAATAGCGAGATGGAGTATTCTAAGAATCTCAAAGACAAGCTTTCGAAAGCGCACAGGGATTTGCAGTTGGCGCAGAAGCAAAACCTTGAGATGGAAAAGAATCTGGAAAAGATGAAGACCGCCACCGAACTTCAGCAACGTGAGAACATCGAACTTCAGGAACAACTGAAGAATCTTCAGAAAGAAAAGGAAGAAATTCTGGAGCGGCAAGCCAGAAGCGAGGAGGTGAGAGAAAGACAATTCGAAAATTCATTCACGTCGCAGTAAAAAAAAAAAACCCGCATTTCAATTTCCCATTCCTGGAACTTGTTGTTGAATTCTTCTTCTCGTCAGAACGTTCTTATTAAATCCACAACCGATCACGAGCGAGGATCGAGGGAACAGAAGAGCGTGAAACGCAAATACGAAGTTCAATTTGATTCCTACATTACGGAAATAAACGAGGATGGTCAGAGCAATGTAAGTGAACAATCGATGTGTGTGTATGTGTGCGTGAGCGATTAAGTTAATTATATTATTGATTATCAACTATTTCGTAGAAGATTAAAAGCAATCGTATGCAGGATCTCTATCCTAGCCGCTTGTGAGAGAATTCCGATTTCTTCGAATCGTGGTTTCAGGTTTCCACATCCGCGGATTTCAATGATGACGATAATGATGAACCGTCATCGCCCGCGGATAGCCGATCGTCGCAGGTACTGGGTACGCACACAAACCGCACATTGTACTCGACAGAGAGGGAAAGTCAGAAAGAGGTACGCGCGCACGCGCATACACACACACACACACACACAAACAAACGCGCTCGACGTGCATGTTCATGTTAAAAAGTTAACACGACTCGTATGAAATCTAAACGGAAGAAAAAAAAACCTACACTTAAAACAACATATCTGTACACATGTAAATATGAAGAAGGATAATAGCGTAATGACGTTTCTTGCGGTATTAGCGGAGTAACTGAAAAATAAGTGAAAGTGAGAAGGTGGGAGATGTGTACGAGTGTTTAAAGTGTATAATCTTATACGTTCGTCCTTTCTTCTTTCTTCCATTCACTTTGTCGTTTACTCCGAGATATCGAGCCGAGATAAACTAAGTATAGAAACGTTTCATTGACGTTTTTATGTTTTCTACTTTGCGCAGCAAGAGGCGGAAGTTACATCAGTGGGAAAGAAATTCTTCCACTCGCGTTCCGCTCAGCGACGTACCTACTCCAGGCGACGTCGTTAGGGAGAGATCGACGAGAAAGAAATTCGACCGAAGAGAAGATCTGAGAAGATGTTGCTGCTTCGGATCAAGTACATTTGAGCGATGAAGATTTGTTTTTTTTTTATTTTTTTTTATTTTTTCTCTCTGTTATATTGTATCTCCCGTTATATCAATTCAATTTCGGTTCTTTTTTCGTGCGAAATGAAGAGAGAAAATAATAATTAAACAATAATTAGAAAATAATTAGACAATAATATTAATTATAAAATTAATAATTATGAAACATTTACTACAACATTCATCGAGGTATTCGTGAATCGCGATCATATGAATCAGGATCATTCACATATTCTATGTTTGAAATAATTGTGATATAAACGTATTGAGTAAGCCAGCCGCATTTAGGGCTGTAACATCGGTGAATAAAATAAAGCGAGACTCATCATCGCGCTCTCGAAAAAACGCCTACGCACCTTCGACACGGGGGAGAGACGAGATTACATGTGCGTGGAAGCGCGCAGAACTTTAAAATTAAACGTGATTCACCGGTCCAACATCCAGCCAATAAATGATCCCCCTTTAAAATCGATATGCGAGACCCAAATTACGCAACAACGCGATAATGGAACGGCGCAAATTTCCCACTTCGAGGGATTACATATTACTTATCCCACTTTTTGTTGTAAATATGTAATTGCGATACTTGTTTTTGGTTTTTACGTAAATTCGTTCGTTTATTTTCTGCGCTTTTGTGTCGTTATTACGTACAGCGATTTTCCTATTTTTGATCTACGAAGTTTTGTAATTTGAGTTACAAAAACTTCGTAGATCAAAAATAGGAAAATCGCTGTACGTAATAACGACACAAAAGCGGAGAAAAAAAAACGAACATTTGTTTTACAAGCCAAGTTGCTCCTTAAGTCGAAAGATCGTATCTCGGCACTTATGCACGAAGCCAGTATCTGGCGCGCGCGCGCGAGATCGCGCAATAATAACCCAAGCCCCTTCATGTGACAGAGAACTATTTAAAAGTAGCGCGCGTCCTACTTTCGAACACGCCCCTGTTCCTTTTCTTTCTTTTGAATCAGGACTTCGACACACACACACACACGTTCCGCACACCGATATGCGTGTTTCATTGAAACGAGACTGCAACTGCAGTCCTGGAATCCTTTTTTTTGTTCGCACAACGTATCGATACCGGAACGATTCTCGATCCGATATTTCTGACTTTTGGTAAGAACTTAGAGCACTTTTTATTTGTATTTTATACTTCGCACACATTACAATACGCTCTCAAACGGCACGACGTTGTCTAAAGGACGACTCGAGATCGTCTTTATTGTCTTTTGAACATCTAGAGATGTCGTTCTGGGATCATTTAGACGGATATTAAAAAAATTACTCCTTTATTGGCTCGCTGTCATGTAAGAAACCGCCAATGCGATGAGATTCGCGAATCTTGTTGCGGCATATTTATCATTTATAATCATTACCGAGCTGTGTCCAATTTCCACACAACAGCTGCTGCGTCTCTCCGCGAAGATTTCGGAAAACCTATTTCTCGTTCAACTGAATAAGCCGCTAATATTAGAATCCCGAAACGTGCGGAATCACGCACGCCGGGATGTTATACAAGGTGTTCCGCGGTGAAAAAAAAAAAAAAAAATGTGAAGCGAGCGAATAAAAAGAAACGGATGGAAAACTGATGACAAAACTCAAGTCCCGAGTGTCGCGGGACGGACAATCAATTGCGAGCGAAGATAATTCGCGCGATTTTCGCGCAGTAAAAAAGTTTAAACGAAACAATTTATTCTCTCGCTGAAGAAAATCCGGGGACACCCTGTATACACCCTCGTATACGTTGTTGGACGGGATACTCTCCCCCGACTTGGCCACACGGTGGTTGCGTGGTCCTCGCGAATGTATAAAAAGCCGCGGACCAGAAGCCGCGGCACTTCAGTCTTTTCAAAAATAAGGATGGCTCTAGAACGTCAAGTGCGCGCTAAGGTACATACATATATATACATACATACATATATATATATTTCGGTCGTGGAGTGTAACCATTCCTGTCCGTTTATGGTCACGCGCGTTGCATACGAGTGATCCACTTGCTGGAATTTCCGCGTTCTCCTCATTTTCGACAAAAAAAAAAAAAAAAAAAAAAAAAAAGAAATGTGGAAACTTTTAAGTGTTCCGAAATATCTCGCGCGCACAATTGATTTTGATCGATAATTCTTCACTTTTATTCGTTCCCTCGTTAATTCCAATTTCTCTAATTAAATTAATTGGCAAAGATTTACGAGTTTCTTTTTTTTTCCGAAACGTTCGTTTTTCGCAGATTGCGGCGAAACGCAATCCGGAGCAGGAGAGGGAGGCGCAGGAATGGATCGAATCGATCCTCGGCAAGAAGTTCCCTCCCGGTGAGACCTTCGACGATGTGCTCAAGGACGGCCAGGTCCTGTGCCACCTGATGAACAAACTCTCGCCCGGATCGGTGCCGAAGATCAACTCTTCCGGCGGACAGTTCAAGATGATGGAGAATATTAACATGTGAGTATATTGCGCGATTACGATATATGTAACGCAACTACGTATAATACATATATAATCGCGAGCGCGCGTTTTGCAGGTTCCAAAAAGCCTTAAAGGAATACGGAGTGGACGACGTCGACGTCTTTCAGACTGTGGACTTGTGGGAAAAGAAAGACATCCCGCAAGTGGTAACGACACTGTTCGCGCTCGGTCGAACGGTACGGATTACTTTTTTGAAATTGCAAACTTGTGTTATTTTTTTTTTTTTTAATTTTTTAAAAATAATGTTTAATTTTAAAAATACTTTCATTATTATTATTATTGTCACGCGAGTAATGTAATATTTGACTCTGTTGATTGACAGACGTACAAACATCCCGAGTGGAAGGGACCTTATCTAGGACCTAAGCCGGCGGAGGAGTGCAAACGCGACTTTACGGAGGAACAAATGCGGGCCGGTCAGACAATGATCGGTCTCCAAGCGGGTTCCAACAAAGGCGCGACTCAATCCGGCCAGAGCATCGGCGCAACTCGCAAAATCCTTCTCGGAAAGTAAATTGAGAATTTTTACTTAACCAGCAGCCGTTTCCACGTGCTCTCTTCCACTTTTTAGAGTTAAAAATATATCATCTTTTTTCTATGTATGTACATAAAAGTATGTATATATGTGTGTTTGATTTTACTTTTGTAATTAAACGATAAATTGCGCTGTTATCCACTTCATTTTTATTTCTTATAACGATATAGACGCCGATAACAATGTGTGCCATCGCGTACACAAGGAAACTCCGAACTCTTAATATAGATAATTGTAATTAGAGAAATGTATTCTCTCTTATCGCTCGAGTCAACGATCATATATACAATGTAGCAATATAGCGATTGATTTTTTTTTTTTACAATTATATAAAGCGAGATGCACGCTGTTGTTTGTTAAATCAATTTTGTTTTATCTTTCCACGCGTTCATCGGGAAATTTCAGCTTTTCTCGCGAAATATACAGCGTCACTGATGTATTATTATCTACCTATGCGGATTTTGAAGCAATAAAATTGTGTCTTGTTTGATTTGTTGTTGAGGTGCGCCTTTCGCCAAACGCGCCAAAATATGACAAATTGTTATCCAAAGATTTTGAATAAAAGTTCTATCCATCCAAAGTGGTTATTATTATTATTGTTTTACACGCGTGTGCTCATCTCTTCCCTCTTTTAACTCCTGAGAGAAACTCTCTCTCCGGCAAAAAATCAAATACGTAAAAAATGTTCTTAAATATGTAAAGCAGTTTGTTTGTTTCTCCAAATTTTCTCGGCACAATTGCGCTACGTTTAAAGATATTTAAAGAGACATTACATCGCGGACGCGCGGAATATCGAAAATAAAATTGCGCTACGACGCGATGCGAAATTACGCGATTGCTGAAATTGCGCCAAGCCAACGGTGTCGGAGAACACACACGGTGCGTGGGATGTGTGTTCTATTGATATCATCCCGAAAGTGTTTCAATGTTGCGCCGCTCGCTCGTCCAAAATATTCGCGAAAAAACGTGCCTCGTATAACATTGACGTATTGTATCTCACAAAAGTGGAAACACACCGCATTAACAAACCGATTTCGCTAATTTGTTTATTTATTTCTGCTTGTTTGCTCCAACAGCTCGCCCATTAGAGAAACAATATACGCGTCTTATGTTATTGTTATCAACAAAGATACGAGTTATCGACTAGAATCGCGCGATAACGCCGACATGCACACATCAAAATTGTTCAATCAACTAACTGTCGCGAGAAAAAAACACGTATTTATAGAATACTTACTTTATATTTACGAAGATGCTTATATATATATATATATTACGAGCGGCGCGCCACAATAGAATAATATTCCGGTCGCGACACGTGACAGAAAAAGGTACGTCACACATGTGTGTATAAAAAAGTATTTTAATTAGCTTTAAAATATGTACACGACCGTGTGCAATAATTTCTTTCGCGCGTCTCCATCGCGCGTGAGAAGAGATTGCGCATAAGTACATATAAATATAGTTTAGCGCTCTCGGGTTGCGAGCCGGTTTATCGTCTGCACGCTCGCGTGAGCTGTTTAATTCGCCAGTTTCTATTATTCGCGATTAGAAGATGCGTCAAAGTTTCTCTGCGAAAGAGATACTTTTGTAGAACGTTGGGAGAGGAAATTCGCGAAAAAAAAAAAAAGAAATGTTTAAGAAGGTTCTCGAGCGCGCGGAATCTCTTCGAGATGCGATCCCGATTTTCCGCTGCGTCTCTGTGAGAATTTTGCCGCGCGCGATTTCACCTTCGGAAACGGTATCGGATGCAAATTGTGTGCGTGCGCGCGCGTACGATGCTGCGACGTTGTGGAAAGACTGGTCGCCAATTCCCCGAGACGAATGGAGCGTGGATGTGGATCATGCCAGGGTTACGATACTTTAGAATGCAAACCGATGGAATTATTTTCATTGACCTCGACCCAGCGCGACTTCATAATCCGCGCGCTCGGAATTTTTCAATACGACCACTTTAATGCGCAATGATTTTTCCCGCGCGATATTAGGACGCGCGCTAATTCGCGGTGTGTCATTACGCGGTGAATCGGTTTTTTTTTTTTTTTTGCTCTTCTTTCCTCTTTTTTTCATAGAGGCAAGGATTAGAATCGGACTCGGTGTGTGAGGACACACGAGCGAGTCTAAGAAATCAGACTCTCCAATCTGAGACGGAGGTGGGAGGGGGAAATTAGAAGGCGAGAAGCTACGTTCCTTCGTGTCTTTCTTCGGACAGAAATGCGAGAGATCAAGCGTATTATAGAGCATGCATTTCTATATATATAAAAAAAAAAAAACACACGCAAGATCAAATTGTTTATATACGTCATTAAACACCGACCCAGTGGTCTCGCGGCCTGAGTGGGAGATCCCCGAGTTCGAATCCACACCGTCGGATTTTTCCGGGCCGGTCTCTTTCAAGTCGAGTTTCGATTGAAAAGCGAACCGAATCGGGCCTCCGAATCTCAGCTTTGAATAGATCGTGGATATAAAAATCAAATGTTGAAAAATATTGTAAAACATACATTTATTATTATATATGTTATAAAAAATGTATATTATTAGATTTGCTAATGTATATTATTAGATATTATTAGATTATATTTATATATATATATATTTTTTTTTATCGCGAACGATAAGATATACGCGACTTGTAATTAAATGTATTATATCACAATTATGTTTTCGTGACGCAACAAATAAATCGCTCTTCGATCGCGATCGCTATCCGGCGGACAAAACAAAAGGCGTATATTATTTTCACGTGTTTTTTTTTCAATCTCGTGTTGCGCACATGACAAAATACGAAATATCAAATGTCAATTGTTGTTAATTATCGAGAAATAACGAATGAAGATGCGTATTTTTGATATCATCGGGCGAGAGATAATGTTTGATTATTATAAAGGCGATCGAAAGATATTCGGAAGCGCGCGAGGATATTTTTTTTTCTCTCCCTCTCTTTAAAATTCACATATCGCATATCGAAAAGAAAAATTAAAAAATATGTATCTGGGCTTAAAAAAAAATATTTTTCTTCAATTTCGCCGTGCAAATATAAATTTCCGCTCCGACGTCTCGCAATGTGTTCCAGAAAATCACAGAAACGTAAATAAAATTAATTATTCGTCCATTATCTCCGGCATCCTTTCGCCAGCCGACCATTGTCGGTGCACATAAAACGAGTTCCGGTAACTACATAATTCTCGCGCTACTGATAACGTGCAACTTCTTTCGCTTTAACTCGCGAAATTAAGTTCTTCGAATTTTATAATTTGTAATCATCATTTGAATCAGATCGGTCTGCGGTAACGCACGCTCGACAATCGCGCACATCGGAGATAAGATTGATCGACTTGATCGGCGAATCCGGAGATCGTTTTTCGCGATACGGGGACGCGGTTGCACGAATAAAAGAATGTCGGGATTGCGATTGTTTTCACAGTGGAAGCGCCGCAGGCGTGTCGCGACGACCGACCGCCGTGCTCCTCTTCTTCTTCAAGAGCAAGGTATTCATTTTTTTTCTCTCTCTCTTATGTTTTTTTTACTTAAAAAAAAAAAAAAAAAAAAAGAGTATTGCGAATACCGCCGGTCCGCGTCTATTTGGCTACTTTCTCGACTAGCGACGCGGCACCTGCGGAAATAATTTGATAACGAGTTAGGCCAGATATAATAATAACAACAACAATATAGTCGCGCAGCGACAACACGTTTCTTAGATTAACATATGCCTGTACCAGAACAGAGACAGAAGACAATAATTCGGCATAATGCGATGATAATAATTTATTTGATAGTAATAATAATAATAACTTCAACAGCGACGTGACATAATAGAGACGTTTGTACATGTAACACGTTGAGATGTCAAAAGCAGAATCGAGCGACGTTTGAGACATCGTCTATTTTATTAATGTTACGCTGTCTCCCACCCGCGCTATTCTCATTGCCCGTGTCGTCGTCTTTTTCTCTCACTCCGTCGCTAGTAGTCTCGCC
>QVOB01027185.1:0-11703 GCA_014839585.1 Pseudomyrmex concolor | reverse complement strand
TGCATCATTCTATCTTTTTTTGCCCATTAGTTGTAAAACAAAGATAGAATGACGCAATAGCGCTGATAGCGTGCTCCCCGAACGCAGCCAAAGTCAGAACAAAAATGTTCGTTTATTTGCGATTGGTTGATCTCTCCCCTTATAATTTGTTTCCGTTTTTTTCCGTTTTTTTTTGGACTGCATGTGACGACCTTAATTTATTAATACTGGCGGTAAATTTTTTGAAACAGCCAAACTACACGAGAGTACAAAAGTGTAGCTCGTGGCGGTGCATCAGACTTTATACGGTTCAAGCGGAGTGATTATGCGTATATACCATAGAGGTATATACTGTGTAGTGAGAAA
The DNA here is from genome assembly GCA_014839585.1 of Pseudomyrmex concolor. NCBI lineage: Eukaryota > Metazoa > Arthropoda > Insecta > Hymenoptera > Formicidae > Pseudomyrmex > Pseudomyrmex concolor. The sequence goes on along the minus strand of QVOB01027185.1, from coordinate 11,358 downwards.
TTGCAACAAAAAAAGCAAGCGAGATGAACGATATTCCATTTCTACTTCAGAAGATAGAATCACACAATTAAAATTTAATCAGTAGTAGAGAGAGAAAGAGAGAACACGAAAATTGTAAGCGAAAATTGTTTTGCATGTTCTGCGTGTACAGTCAACGTGGAATACACGAAATGCCGATTCGGTCGTAACGAAGAAATACGAAAAATCGAACACAATCATCGATTTTCTCACAGATGTCTATGTCGGCACGTTGCGAGTAGTATTAACGTGTAAACAATTCGCAGACTATCTAAAAGATACCTGTGTCATCGCGGAATAATGATTCCTTATTACGTAAGGTGCACGTGAACGGCTGCTATGGTGAGGAAATGCGGATAAAATATTGTCGGTATTTTGTAACGGATGGTGGCTCTCAAAAATGACTGACTCTACCTCTTCTGCCGCCTCTACTCTCATCAGGTAAAGATCAAGAAATTATCCGATTATGGTTTTTTTTGTTTTTACAAGTATAATGTTCGCGCAATCTTATTTTCGCGCTGTTTAAATTCTGAAATCAAATAGAAACAATAGATTCTGAAATCGGTTGTGCGAAAGCGAAGAAGTTGTATTTATGCAGTAATGTGTACTTAACCTTATCTTTTTATATAGAAAAGAATAACGATGTGATCTCGCGGTTTAATAGTTTTTCATGTATTCAATGAACTATGACTTTTAATTTCGTTGTTGGAACATAAAGAGAATAAAGAAATATGATCAGTTATGCTATGGCATTATATAAAAACTATATGTTATGAGTTTAAGAACAGAACAGAAAGGAAATGTGTTTGATGCTGTAGTGATCTATTAATACCTACTTATACTTGTGAAAGAAATATATATGTTGCATACACATGTGTGCATATTGACATATTACGTACATTTTTATGACTTTAGATCTCATGCTAAGTGTATCATTTTATCTTTAATGCTCATTAAATGTTAGATTAGACTAATGTTCTTATAAAAAGCTGTTGTTCAAATTCAGCAATCTGTGTGTGTGTGTGTGTGTGTTTGTGTTTGTGTATGTATTGTATATCATTTTTTGTGTATATCTTTTGGTAAATTGCTTTAATTATTTTTTAGTTTTAAATTATATAATTTTAATAACATGTTATATTGAATTAGCAAGTAAAAAAATATTTAAAGTAACAATAAATATTTTAATAACTTAGTATATATTACAGGATAAGTTACTATACAGTGACTTTACTGAAATGTATAGCTCGGACAGCATTTGTGATATTAAACAATATATATTGCATACCTACATATGTGTTATGGATGATGTTATTGTTTCCTGTAAAAATATATCAGCCTCAAGTATATTGGCGAATCGAAGGCCTATTTTTTCACTGGTTGTTAGCTATGGTATCAATGTGGACTTGGTCAGCAGGTTACGACAGTAAGTATAAAATATAAAGCATATATTGAAAGAGAAACATGGACATATTAATGTACTTTCTATAACAATAAAAGTTTTCTTGTATTTTCATAACTTATTTGCATAACATTTACACATGTATATATATAAAAAAAAAACAATTTATATCTATTTGTATTATAACTGTGTAATTCAAATAGTAATTAATATTCTGTCAATATCTCAATCATAATGATAAGGAGTGTTTATATAAACTTTTGAGAAGAATAAAGAATGCTTGTTGGATTTCTAAAAAAAAAGAAGAAAATATTTTATTTCATAATTTTTATTTTGATCAATAGTAATAGAGCAAGGTGATGACATCCAGAAGATTATAAGTGAGAAAACACTAGTAATAGCAAATCATCAGAGCACTGGTGATGTTCCTGTATTAATGACAACATTTAATGCTAAACCAAATGTCCTTCCCAATTTAATGTGGATAATGGATAGAGTATTCAAATTTACCAATTTTGGAATTGTTTCTATACTACATCAAGATTTTTTCATTGTGTCGGTAAGTGTAAACTCACATTGTGTACTCACATTGTAAACTTACATTTTAGCAAAGATATAGAATTTCATTAATTCTTTAAATCCTGGAATTAGATTACACTGGTAAAAAAACTTTTTTTCTAGAAAAAAGTGTGGTAAATACATACAAAAATCTTGCACAAGAAAAATTTTTTAAAGATTTAATCTTAAATCTGGTACTTTAAGTCAGGTTCTAAATAATAATAGCATTTTTTTATATGAATGTTAGATTACAGTATATTCTATACTCACAAAAAGTTAAATACAGCGTTCCCGCTTATTTTTTATGATGTAATTTGATGTAGAATGCAGATTATCTGTTATTTCTTCAGTCATTATATATTAGATAACTTCAGGGTCGTAAACGAAGAGAGGAAAGTTTAAAGCAATTAGAAAAACATCTTAAAGAGTCTTATATACCACGGAATAGAAAATGGATGGTGTTGTTTCCTGAAGGAGGTTTCTTATGCAAAAGACGAGAGACCTCTCAAAAGTATGCGAAAAAAAATAATCTGCCTATTCTCGAAAACGTGACTTTGCCCAGAGTAGGAGCCATGCAAACGATATTTGACACTCTTGGACCAACACAGAAGAAAGATATAGATCAACAAGCAAACAGTTCACTAATTAACCGATCTGGTAAATAAACAATAATAAATAAATTGGCACTAGAGTCATCACAGTGGTTTACTGATATAACTTACGTTTACGATTATTCTATTCGATCTGGTCAAGTTCTTTTACACAAAATATTGTAATTTGTTATTAATTTTACTTACATATATTCTATTATATACAGTATTTAATTAATGCAATGTTTGACAGATATGACTGTAGCTAAGCCAGAAATTAGTTGGGTTCTCGATATCACAATAGCATATCCTCAAGGTAAGCCACTTGACTTACCTACAATTATAACTGGCTCAAGACCACCATGCGAGACGGTATTGTTCTATCGACTTTTCCCTAGTACAGTGGTGAGTGACTTAACATGTATTCAAAACTGTCTAATCATGCATTACAATATCTGTTGCGTTATTTGTTCATAATGACATTAGCGCGACATAAGTTTAAATTAACAGAAATTATATAAATAGCATTTGTACACATATATGAGACGTTGCTCACATATTTCTGCGGATGCTCTACAATGTAAACTACAATTTTTAAAGGTCCCACGCGAGCCAGAACAATTGTCCAAATGGTTGTACGACAGGTGGGTAGAAAAAGAAGCGCTATTGGAGCATTTTTACAAACACGGAACTTTTCTTGGCACAAATAGTTCGAACAGAAGTGGTTCGAAAGTGCAACAGGATCCATTAAGATTCCTAGTCCTTCATTTATTCTTTATAACGTCTAGTTATATACACTATAGCATGCTTGCATACGTGCTGTCCTGCTTTTGGTAAAAATGTTTTATACGTCAACACATATTGTACGTCGGTCGCACGACGGTCCAGTCTAAAGAAAGAAATCACGAGTAACGAAGTAAGATATCCTTGCCTTAAATAATCGTTTTAATGTTTAGAAAGACACTTGTAAGCAAATCTACTAAAAAAAAAATATGTAAGTTACGAAAACACATTTTTTTACTTAACACATATATGATTGCAAACATTCACATTCTATTTTGATATAAACTAAAAACCTCATTTCTTAGACGTAATCTTTTTTTTTTATTTTTTTTTTTTTAATACATTTTACACATTTAATGTGAAGAAAACTTGTAAAATAATTCGATTTGGTTATTTTTGTGATTAGTACACTTCTTCAAAATTAGTTTTGAAATATATCTATAGGTGGAATAACAGCTGCTTTCACGAGCGATTAATATATATTTATTAATATATATATTTATATATACTCTTACATCTTCGAACTTGGTGATGGAACAATCTTAGAAACGACATCGTCCTGCAGTAACACGCCGATTTATAGATTTATTTTCTTCACTTTTTCTTCACACTAGATATAAAAATAATTTAAGTGTAAATTTTCTAATAACATTCAAAAAGACAACATTCATATTTACATTTAACAAATAAACATCTGATTTGTAATAATCTCGAATGTTATGTGATCTCTTTTAAAGATTATAAACTTTTTGCTGCAAATCCTTTCAAATGCATAATTACGGCATTTAGATACGGCATACGATTATTTCATTTGGCGATCGATAAAGTAATTAACTTACAAGTATTGATTCGACAGATGCATAATAAAAAAGTTCTTATCCGGTTTTATGAAAAACATTTAGAAATAACTAATTAATATTAGATATGTATACCTTTTCTTTGTCTCTCTCTGACAGAGGGTACAGATGTGTTCGCGCGCAGGTTTTGCACACGTGTCCGGAGCCTGGTAGCGTTTTAAAAAAGATCGTCGTGATAACACGTGGTTACGTAGTTTTACAAATGTAATCCGGTTTAATACTAATTATAGTTCTAAATAAACTGAGAGTAGTGACGAGAAATATCTCTGCGAAGTAGTAAGCAAGAACGGAATCTTCAAATAAAATGAATCTATTTGTTCGTAATATTATAGAAAAAAAGAATATTTTTTCAAGGCAAATATAAGTCCGTTTTAAACATAAATTTTTTAATATTATTCTAGAATGAAGTTTTATGATAATATATATGGTCATAATTGTATTGACATAAATTGAAGCTGAATTATGTAGTAAAGAGAAAATAACACGATTGTTTTAAGAAATTAAAAACAGAAATAAAAATGGTATTATATCGAACGTGCGTGTAAAATATCAACGAGAAACGTACTCACCATCTTTAAGGAAAAGAAAAAAAGAATCTAAAGTTGCGTCACGCAACTTTGTTGAGTAAAAATGCGCGGACAATTTCAATCATTTGTGCCTTGAATTAATGCAATATAACAACCTCGTAAGATAAAGTCTGTACAGAACTTTTTTGTAGCGCAATTACGTCCACATACTACAGTATGTTATTATTTCGTAACAGATTGTTATTACTCGGTAATTTGCTATTAGTTTTTGAGAAAAATTATTCGTCCAAAACAATTCGGATATTATCGAAAATTCAAACTCTGAGATCTCCCGTTCAATAGTTCTGCATAGTATCCGAGTTATCGATTTGAAACAACACACAAGGATCATTATAAATTAGAAAAAAATCACAATAGATAGATACCTAAATATGCATTTCTCGCTAATTTCTTGATTATTTTCTTGGTTTTCTATTTATATTTTTTATTTTTGTAAAATTTCTCAGTTTATAGATAAAGTATACACAAAAATATGTCAAGATATACTAAATCAAATCAATGTGATGAACACTTATTGAAAATAAGAAAATATCAGCCTTTCCTAAAGTTTATTAAAAAAACAAGAAAAAAAAATTTTTTTTTCTAAACAAGACTCGTTTTTATATATTAAAGTAGTATATGTATAATATTGTATGTATAGTAGATACGTTATCACGCTCTCTCGACTGAAAGAAACACACAAAAACAAAGATTAACAATAAACTCGTGAGACAAATTCATCGAATAAAACAGAGATATAGAGTCGTTATCGCGCATAAATATAATATTAAAAAACAACAACATAAAACATCAATAATCGAATATTACTTTGTCTTATCTTTGCTATTTTTAAAAAAACTATGTAATATTGAAAGAGAAATGACACATTATGTAAATATTCAAGAATACAGCATGTGATTTAGTAATAAAACTAATACATAAAATAATATAATAATATGTAATAAAAAATATACGTGATTACGTATAGAAATTTTATCATGCCCGTGTGCTACAAACATAGAATACTTAACACGCGCGTTACCATTATTACTTACGTCTTTTCAAATAGTCAACAAAATTTATTTTTTTTTTTGCGATATATAACATATATTTTGACACAATATAACGTTAAAGAAACTCTAAATTACTTACTTAAATAATTCTTTAATAAATTATAAATAATTTAATAACTTAATTAGACATAAATTTTCTCGTTATTACAATAAAATATTGGCATCTTTCAATGGCATCAAGTAAACTACATCTAACAAAAACAATTAAAAAATCCTTACATTGTATGAAGTAAATATCTTTGTGTATGTGTGTGTTTGTGTATAATCCAAGATTTTATATATCTGAAAATTTATGTCCGCTATACACCTAGATCTATCGAAACTGTTAGCTAAAAAAATCCAAGCAACGAATAACTTTATTCGGATTGTGTTATGGCAATACGTATAAATATGTATAAATGTATGATATATATAATAAATATTTTATATATGTTATATATAATATTTATTATATATACTACATTTTGTATGTGTGTGTAACTAATACACAATACGAGTGCATGTAAAGACTTTTGTCGTTGGTATAGCAAATATTGTAAGACTCCTGGCAAAGGTATATATTGCTTGACATATATTGCTAAGCCTGCAAGTGATGATGCAACAAAACGCAAAACAATAATCTATCACTAGTAATATAAAATGAAACATTTAACTAGCTTTCTTTCGTCCCCAATATTATAACAAGAAACCAGGAGCCTTAACGATACATTATAATTCTTACAAATATAGAGGTGTTAAAATGGCAACCGACGGTTCGTCGTCTAATTAACGCAACATAAAGACTGTTTTGATCGTTAAATATCACTTCGTACATGTATCAATTTATACAACAAAAACATAGATAACAACAAATATAATAACATTTATTAACACTATATCAATATGTTAAAGTTATCAATTAAATCTTGTTTCAAATATCTATCATTTGAAAAACTTGAAACTTGCTTCAAAGATTGTAATATTTGAAAAAATGAGAGAATTTTAATATTTCAAAGAGTGATTATTAAAACCTTTGATTGACCTTAAAATTGACCGAAAGAATTGTATCTTTTTATCTTTTGAAAAAAAGTTAGTCATTTCTTTTTCAGTATTTTTCAAATAAAATAAGAAATTAAATTGTGTTTAACATGTTTTTTTGGTATTCCATAAGCAAGAAAAATTTATATTGAAATTACTTCTAACAAAAACTTGCGCCTCGTTCACAAATATGAACAAAAATAATCAGAGACTTATTCAAAATTGTTTCCACAGTAAACATTCTGCGTAGCATGCGTGCACATATATAATAATCTGGTAACGAACTAACATTAATTTGCTAAAATATTTCTAATTCAATATTAAATAAAAGTATATCTTAGACATTACGTAATTTATTCAGATTTGTAGATATTTTGGTTTTCGTTAAAGCTCCTCGATATTCCCGTGATCTTGGATTGATGACATTACACGAGAAAAATACGCGAAAATTTCGTGTATTTTGGATAAAAAATAAAACATTATTTCTATATAAACGCATGTACTGAATCAAGACCACACTCTTTCTTTTATTATTAAAATATATCGAAAACTTTTCTTTTGGTTTTTTCGATGAAACCGAGGCTTTTCACACAAATGAAAGCGAACATGGGCTTGTCACAGATTTTAACAGCTGCCGAATCATGCTTTTGATCTTGCGTTTCTTACATTTAAATCAATTTATACTCCAAACAAAGTTTCCGATATATCTTACAGGTGTGCTTTGTCGAACAAATTCTTAATTTGTCGCTGAACACTTTTATATAAAGTGCACGAAGCTTTTGGTATGTTTTCTGACTATCTCTGATTGCATCGTGACATGCAGACCCATGCACGTGGGTCTGTTTAGACTTTTTTTTGCACTTTATTTTATTTTTCTTTTTTCTTATCAAAGTATGAACTTAGATATCTATCTTATTTTAAGTGCAAAAAGTAACGCGAAAGACTTCGTGCTTTCTATGCTTATTATTATAAGTCTCATGACGATCGACGTCGCTACTGTCAAGTAGGACTTGGCGCTCAGATATCGAGAAAAACTTTAATTATAATAAGAAGAGAATTATAGCAAAATTCACTTTCCAGTAAAATCAGTTGTGATACTGTGCACATATATTACTATATAATTGGAGAAATTAGAGACTTAAATAAAATTCACTGTATACCCAGTGTTTAATCTCGTTGAATGGTTCCAAACTAATATAAACGTATGACTAGGAAACGAAAGTAAAATGATTTTATATAATTATTATTTTTACTAAATATATAGAAATATATAGAAATGATATAAATGAGAGAGAATGTATGCAAACAGTTGTATGTGTAACACAGTTTTACACATACGCATACATGTACAGTTACTAGAAAATAGATTGATATGGCGAGATAACATCCATACAGTGAGAGAAATAAAACTTAGTAGGAAAATAACTCTCCAACATTCGAGAATTATTACTCTACAATTCTGTCGCGATAACTAATTGAAAATTGATATTATATACAAGTAATTATGTAATAAATCTTTCTTGAAGGGCTGTTTTTTTTACTTGATTGTAGCCTTACAGAGAAGTTTTGTATAATCTCTACAAAAGTGTTATATAAAATAACTTATTTACAAAGTGTGCACGTCCATTATTATATAGTCACTTACATTAAAACACTATTTAAAAAAACAACTTATCTTGTTACATTCGTATAAAAATGCAATCGGCTGCAGATATTCCAAACTGATGACGTTGCGCAAACGCATAAAAACGTATTTTGCGATAATAAAACATCGCTTACTGTAGTATATAGTACGCCGTGCACGTTGAATAATGTTCTACGTATCACATTGTTATGGGACAGCAGAGATATTAGATTCTTAATAGGCTAAAGTTTACTGTCTAGAAAGAAATTTGTATGTGAAATTTTCTCTTGGAATTTATACTTTTATAGTCTTTTTGAGAATTGATCCAAAAATTCTCAGAGAATCTTATCAAAACTTGAAAAAAATGACAGACTCTGATCAAGTTCCTTTTTTTTTTCCTTCATTGCGTTACCATTTTTTCTCAACTAACATAGCTCTCACAGAGAAATATTTATATTCTCAACAAAAATTAATTGTCGCTATCAGCGTAATCGTCGCTGTCACCACTGTCGTCGTGCCGTCCTGCTTCTTGATGCGCACAAGTATCCGATGAATTCAGTAATAAGTTTGCACCTTTTATATCTATCGAGTTGTCCATTAAAATGTTCACTTCTGGTGACAATTCCCACGATGAAACATTGTATAAACTGCAAAAATAAACATCATCATAAAATATAACGAGAACTTATTTTTTCATTCTAACAAAATGATACAATTTATTACTTTTTTAAACAATAAAAGATTTACGCGTGTATTTGCACAATATCGAAACTCAAATGTCACAAGCTATCATGCCAAAAACCACACAAGATGTTTATCACAAAATGTATTAGAATTATAAGATACATTCAAAATAAAAATTAAAAAATCGTAAAAGTATATCAGAAGAGACTCTTTAAAAAAGAAACAAGGTATTTTTTTCTTTTATAAAACAGTAAAGATTTTAATCGATATTTTTTCATTTTTAGTCACGAAACTATGTACAAAAATAGATTTATCTAAAAAATCAAATAAAGAAGAACGCTTTTATCTACGTAAAAACTTTTCGATTTGAACAAAAAGTGATATATAAGTTTGAAACACAATTTTTCTTTTGAAAGAAATATAAACTAACTATTAACGCATGTGTATTAAAGCAAATTGTTTACATTTACATGCATCGTTTTAGTACAGGTTTTATACTTTACTTACTCAGCTGTAGATGATGGTTACATTTCATCATCACACAGCCTGCAAGAAATGTATCATATTTTATTACAAGTATACGATAAAAAGAAAATACACATACATAAAGAATTAATAATGTCCAGAATAAAATTCTTTTTTTCTTCTCTTTCTTGGAAAGAAAAAAACAAAGTTATTATTGTATTTAAAACATTTTAAATAAACATATATAATTTATTTATACAAAATTTGTTTGTTTCTTTCCTTCTTTCCGCAATTTCACATTTCAACTGTAAAGCTATGCGGAATAATAGTCGACATTACATTTTTGCTCGTATATAGACGTCGATCGATATGTTGTTGATTATGTTTTTTTTTTTTTTTACTTTTTTACCTTTTATTTAGTTGAAGTCGGAAATAGTCTTGAACGAGAAAATTTGCTATGAGTCATCAGTAACTCACCAAACATGATAAATGACAGAGTAAAAAAATTATGTAAAAATATCAGACATCATTAATACATTTCAATATACATATAACAATCGTCTGTGGAAATATTTTTCAAATAATCGGAAATAGTTAACAAAGAGAGCCAAGAAAATGTTTTCAAAATTGTAGAATTTTAGTATGTACAAGAGCCTGATAGATATTTTTATTATTAAAATTTATAGACATACATTTAAAATAACAAACAATTGAACTTGCAAATTTCCGCAACTCTTGAACTAAGATGATTATTTGCAAATACAATAGTATCCTTGTGTTAGTCGAGCATAAAATAAAAAATATCTACTCATCTACAACACAATATGTATAAACAATAGGCAGTCAAATAAAAAACAAAAATCCGGAATCATATACATATGTACGTACATGTGTAATAATATTTTTGAGAAATAATGTTTAAAATTAGCCCGTACAGAAATATGTACAGTTAAGTGTATTTAACAGCTAATCGTAGTTTCTCTTACTTAAACAAGTTTATAACATATTATAACATATTAATGCAAATACTACTTACATTTGTTCTTGTTGTTCATTTCCACTTTCTTCAGCAACTAACAATTCGTATTCTTCTGCTGCAAATCGGTCCCAGTCCGAAAGCTGCAACAAAAGTAAAAAATTTACAGATATATGGATTGTATTTATAGATGCGTAAAAAAAAATATGATTATACGCACTTCATGACCGTCAGCGTCGTGATCTCTTGTCGAAGCAAACGGATCTCTTTGCTCGTGATCCAGATATTTCTCCAGATTGAAGAAAGTATCGAAGAAAATGGACGTCATTTTACATTTCTTCAAATCACTTAAGGATATCTTGTCCGGTATTGCTGGGTGAATCATATCCAACATCTGAAATATGTGTTCATTCGTCATTAATGTTGTTCTTATGGTTCTCATTCGAAAAAAAAAAAAAAAGTATCAATGTTGGCATAATTTTGACAGTTACCTGACAAAGACAATCTTCAAAGGGCAACGTTTCCAGACCGATCGCTTCCATTCGACGTAATTGCTCTTCATAAAAATATTCCAATTCGTACATCGACAAATAACCATCCCCGTCGAGATCCATGCATCTATCGACGAAAAATTATAACACGTACTAAAAGGCAAACGACAGTAACGTAGACTAAGTACTACTGTTTTTCGTGTATATATATATATATATATATATATATATATATATATATATATATATATATATAT
>QVOB01027184.1:0-11706 GCA_014839585.1 Pseudomyrmex concolor | reverse complement strand
ATGCGCTTTGCACGAATCAATGTAGGGATGTCTTGCGGTCAGTTCCGCTGTTGGATTTTCTTCAGACATATATTCAAAATGTACAGCACATATAAACATATAAATATCGAGCGCATAAAATATGCCGAAGAGTTTTACAGTTTTGTTGCGCTCGTCATTTCGCGATAATCATTTACATACCATTCACTATTGCTTGATTAAGAAACGACAGCGTGAAATCCCCAAGTATCGGAATCAAGATAAAATTCGCGACCTCGTTTATCTTGCTGGAGGATCTCGCGCGAGTCTGCTGTCAATCACAAGGATACCTCGCGTTACAAAATACGCAACATTGGTTCGATTAACTTCACTTAGAAAGTTCACGCTTCGCAATATCGCTTGCTCAACCTAACCCAACTGTAGCGGTATTAATAGACAATTATGGAGAAAGGGAGGGTTTATGGACGACCGACACGACGGGAGGGCAATCGCGTGTCCAAGAATGTAAACTGCATCCACGAAAGAAAACGAGCGAAGCCGCGGACGATTCCGCTTATAGAGTTGCAAGAAAGTCGGGGTTTGTTTTTTTTTTCGAACCGACGAATTGCCGGCGTTTGTTCTGGCGAACGATCTGAAACGAACGGCCACGTCGAACAGAAACTGGTTCTCGATTCGCATTCAGAAACAATGGTCACGGAATTCCCAGTCAAACTTCTAAAACTGTGATGCAAAATTGACATTCTCGGATTGTTGAGATAAAAACACGTAAAGTTGAAACGTAATTGTACTTTAATTATTTCAAATGTTAATGTTTCCATCTTTTTAAACCAATACACAGCGGCGTACTGCGAGTGGCAATATTTTATCTCCCTCACAGTTTCTCATTATTACTAGAAAAGTTTTCCACATGACAGAATCATTATTTCTAACAATGTTACACGGCATCGTAATGTTTGAGAAACTCGATTATTCAACATATCAATAAACTTTCACCGTGAAGGCTACGCAAGCGAGGCGGGATAATGGCATAAACATCGATGCAATTTGACTATAATGACACCTGAAAAATCGCTATGCAAAACACTCACGTTGTATATCTCACATTGATTTTTCAACGGGATTAAATGGCAAGACGCGTCGTGCGCGCCGGCATCGGCGCTTGCAACGCGCAGAAAACGAAGCACAGGAAGCGGTAATGAGAGACGCCGCGCATCTTATTGGCACCGCGTAGGCGCATAATTACTTCACCTGAGCGGTAACCCGGGTAACCCGTCATCAAGCAATTTTGTAATTTGGAAGTTTTGCGCTGCCTGCCCGCGGCTCCCGTGGCATCGTCGCGCATTCCGTCGAGAAAACGGCCTCTGATGCGCGAGATGCAATCTCTAAATGAACGAGCGGCGATTCGCCGCTTTCGCAAATACGAACTACAAGCATTCTTGAACGGCGCAGACCGGCAATTTCTTTGTTTATGGAAATACCGAGAGGGCCCCGAGATCAAATGAGTCCACGGTCCCTAGAATCATCCCGAAGTCTAATAAAGAAAATTTGCTAATTTATTACAAAGATTAATTAAAATTTTTTAGTGTAACACTATTTTAATTCTTTTTGTAAAAGACTTTAGACTTTTGTGTCTACATCATTTTCTCAATTTAAATATCTATCATATCCAAAATAAATTTTTTTTTTTTATATTATATTTCACATTTTATCTTTGAATTTCTCATATTTTTAAATAAGAAATTATATAAGTTTCTGTGAAAGAGCAATAGAAAATTTCAATGGTATATATGTACATTTGCGAGAAGCGAGAATGTTACATAAACCTTTCGCCGTACCTCGGCGAATCGATTATAATATAATGAGCGACGGTGAGGAGCATGATCCTAAGAAAAAACGAAACTTGTGTAAGCAATTCTTCAAAGCGTAGGTCTGAAATTAGCGAGCATGAATCACTGCGAGCCGTCTTGTCGAGATTCTCAGATCGACGAACTCTCGTAAACGTATACACACATCGGTTTGCGGTGTCGGATTGTTTAGACGTCGTTCGTTCACACTTCGTGGATACGACAGCGTATGTGCAGTCGCTAACGATACGGGAGTGTCAACGATCCGAAAACGGTCGCGGTCGAGAAAATACATAGCTGCTTTCTCTCCGCAAGATATATGCATCGCATAAATAAAATATTTAAGCTATTATAGTCACATAAATGAAAACGTACTATTTGAAATAAATTTCTAAAAGAGACGGAAATATACGTTAAAGTTAATTAATTCTGACATCTATACGTGTCATAGTTTTTCTTTAAAATATTTCTACTTTTATTTCCGCTTTATAAATATATTGTTATTCAGAGAATGATAAAATGCGTAAGAAAAATCTCTTGTTTTGTGTTTGACGATACGTGCATGAAGAACTCAGAAAATACTTACGGAAAGAGTGCTTTATGCAGAAAGCTTTTGGTTTTTATACATATGTGTATATATTACGAGGGAAGGCCAAGGCGGAAAGAAATATTTCAAGAGAGTGCATGGAACTCATCTTGATTGCCCTAAAAATAACTCCCTTACACTTGATAACTATGGATGCAGCTGCGCGAAGTTACCGCCAAGAGAGGTGTTATCGTGATTCGCGTAATTGAAACGCGCAATATGTAGGTGTATTATAGCCTCGAATCCTGAAAGAAGATACGTCGTAATTTTCGAGTAGCTTGCATGATCTCTCACTAGTCTATCCACAACACTTTACACAAGCGCTTATTAAATTTCCTTTTAGGATCGTACTATCGTAAATCCAAGTTGTTTTCGCAAAAATAACATCTCTTGAGATAATAAAAATTATAACAGATCTCAATAATAGTATTGCGTTTATTTTATAATTATTAATATAATAGATTTATTTAGAAAAATAAAATATAGTTTCTATTTTGCGATAGTGACAGTTTCTTACTCGATACGTAAGTGAAAAGAAACTTTATTCTGAGCTACATGAACGCAAAGAAATTTCATTAATTGACGCGAATGGCGTTTCGGAACAACTCTAAAAAAAAATTGTGATGTCACGAGTGTCCGGAGCTGCGTTCGATCAATTCAGTTCCACTTGTAAAACAGCGGCCGATGTTCGAGGTTGTCATCGGAAAAGTCTAAAAACAAATTGCCAAGCGCACGAGTGGCACTTCAGCTCTCCAGTTTCTTTGTTTCGCCCCGCGAAAGCCCCAGCTCGAGATTCCACGTGTTTTGCATGCAGACCGTTCCTAAAACAAATGGTCGTTATATCGACGGCGATTACAATCGATAGTCTGTCTCTTTATTGGATCGAATTGATGATGTCTCGATACGCCGTGAAATCTCAAGTCATTCGTGATTATTTGATTTATCGTCTCGCGCTGCTCACGCAAACAAAAGATCTGCTATATCCGCGATAGCGCGATAGAACAATGTTATTTACAGATATATATATATATCTATAATACGCTCCACACACGAAAGGCTCCGGTTGTAGAGCAAAATCAAAGAATACTGGAATATAAGTCCGGTATATTCACAGTTTCGATCTAATATTCAAGATCGTCTTAAGTTTTATGCTATATGGACGGTCTTCTTGGTCTGAAAAAAACATCTGAAGATGAACTCAGGACAATCTTAAATATAAAATTCGACTATTTGAACAATGGCCATAAACTACATCAAATTACCATCACAAATATTGAATCCGAGTTTATCTTCTCACTGTCTTGAGATAAACCTGTAAGGAAGTGCAAGATTCATAAAGTTTACGGAGTTATGAGAGCTGTTGGTGCTTGATTCATGGAAAATGCAATCGCAACAATGTCATCGGGAAGGCATGCGGCTCGTTAGGCCTCTCAGGGAAGGACGTTTACAAGGAACCGTCGTCATCGTCGGCGAAAATCTATGCGCGCAACAGACGAACGTAGGAAACATAACAAACGATCGCGATAACACGTCGGTCGTCGCGTTAAAGATTTGCTTGCGACGGTGGTGCTGGGAACGAGAACCATTGCGAGATCGCCGCTTAGATTTCGGAAGCGCTTAAGAGAGCCATAGACATGCGAGCGTTCGATACGGTAATTCATCCGGGATTTATCACCCTTCGACTCGAACCCTGGTGTAATAAACCTTGCCATCACGCGACGGCGCGTCTTCGATCGTTATGCATCCGATACGCGACGTTGCTGATTTTATTACACGTCTTTTCTCTTGCGCATTCCACCTTTTTCCGCTTGTCATCATTTTTACAACATAAACTAATCCCGTGTGACTTCAATAAATTAAATCTCACGCGATCATTTTTCAATAATACTTTATTAAGATTTCTGGCACATTAATAATTAAATAAATATAATTATTTAAAATAATGTTACGAAATAAATGTGTACACGTAGAATTTATTAATATTAATAAAATTTTTGATATAGTGCGCGTAATAATAATTCTATACACAAGTCTACGTTTTTATTCTGAGAAACAATTTGTCAGCTGATGTGTTATCGATTTTTTCCTCTATATTTCTGTTATACCATTAGTACACGGAATGATTAGCAATCGCCTTGAAGCACGAGAGCTTCAATTATTCTACGCCTAACGAACTACTTCAATTATTCTACGCCTAACGAACTACTTCAATTATTCTTCATTTATTTTTCATCTAACGAACTCGGCGTTTTCTCGCGCACGTTTCACCGTTATATCTCACTCGTTAGAACAACAATTTTAAATCGATAGAGACATTGCAATCGGCTTCGACCGATGTAGCCAATCACTCTGGCGTACTAACCCTTAACCCGCACCGCATGAAACTGGTCCAGTGGGTATCCGACTGACGCCATAACTGTCGCGGTCAGTAGGATGAAGAATTTCACGTGGAAAACTAAGATTTCCCGGGGCTGTCGCACGTCATGCGCGCGCCGTAAATTTTCAATGATGCTTATCGCACCGAGATACACCCACGCTCTTTGCGACAAGTACGTTTTTCCATTTCTCATATATGTTCGTTCAATGTCGCGAGCGAGCGCGAAAGAAAAAGAGAAAGAGATGAAATTTTATTGGCAAACTCGGAACCGAACCAGTATTCCCACGCGAATGTCCTCCGAACCATATCTGAACCTCCGGTCTCGGTTTCACGAGACTTTTTGCGAGAAGCAAGTAACACGGCGTGCGGGCGATTTACGCGCGCTTGCCCGCCGGAGAAAGCTCGAGGAAATCATTGTGAATCAGATTGAAATATCCTAGTTATCATAGGCGTGGACGTGGCAGATTATATGATACCTAACAACAAGTGATGGGTGATGATTTCTCAAACTTCCTCAGAGTGCGTCATGAATTCCGCTGTACGACGTCGCGCATCAAAAATAGTTTCTCTCTGTGCGTTTGTAGTTTCTCGAAATGTAGTTCGCGTCATTTACTTCGATAGATTGATTTACGAATAAATTTGTTTCGCCGCGATTGCGCGAGATGTTTTATTCTATTATAAATTGTTGAAGTCGATATTTTTGTAACAAAAACTCTTTTTCAAAAGCTGTTGTACACAACAATTTAAATTGCTTTTTAAAACATTAAGTTCTTGAAACGAGTTAATATGTGAGTTTGAAACAAACTGCGAACAACCGACAGAAAATCGACAATATACATATATGTGTACGTATATTAGTATAAGAACACGGCCAATTCGAGAATAAACCTGATGTTCGGGTTAAAAAACTTCTTAAATCAAAAGTCTACACAAACGTTTCGATCTCGGTTAGGATCTTCTTCAGTGTGAATCTAGGAAAAAGATAGGAAATATGTATGTATATTATTAGCGTGCTATTTGCATCCTTTCGAGTCGGAGTCGTGAATTAATAAACGTCTCATAAAACTGTGCCGCGCATTAGTTCAAAATGTGAATTTGCTGAACGAGCTCGTAACGGTGAAAGTGACGGCACCACGCGATCCGTTCAGATAGCCGCAACATTCGCGATACGCGATCACCTGCCGCGCCAATCCTTCTGATCCTTCCTCTCTCGGATAAATCACGGATAAATCAACGCTTCGTCCTTAGACCGGCACGCTCTTGCACATTGATGCTCGACATAGTGCGCAGCCTTGAATTTCTCAGGAGCACCTACTATTAGCGGAGAATGTTTTGACGAGCCCGAGGTTTCTATCTCTAGCATCCCGAAACTCCAAGCGCGTCTTTTCAAGAACTTCAAGAAGAACTCAAGATCTTCAAGAAGATGAACTGAGTTTTGTTCTTAACTAAGTCAATCTTATGTTGAATTTTTTTGACCGATAAAACGTGTTTGATATTTTACTGCAATAACTACGACCTGTAAGAAATCACGTTAGATTTTTACAGTTTTTAATCATTGACATTTTTTTTTAATTGCATTCGGCAATTCAAAAACGCACGTAAAACTTGCAAGTTGCTAAAATGCAACAACACACGTAACGTAAACAAACTGTGCGAACAAAGGCATGAAAGTCAATGGAGCGCGTTTAGCGTCGTCGAACACTGGTCGAGCAAATGGGTCGGGAACTATTGCAGAATGCAAGTTAATATTTAATGACGGCGAATTTGCGCGCATATAAATCCTTTGTGCAGTCATATAGCCCGAGCTTGCCGTTCCTCGCGCCTCTTACTTCTCGGAGCAAGAAAACGAACGTAGAGGGACCACCGCGGCATCCGTTGTTGCGACAGCGAATGTCGTATTGCGTTTCAGCAAACACAACGTCGACATGGCAAAATGCAATTTTCCACGACGAGCTGACGATGACGAAGTGGTTCTGTCGGCCGAGTAGTTCCGATGCCCAATTATATACACGTGGTTGCCGTACATTTCCTTCACGAAGTCCCCGTCGAAAGCCGTTCTACCGTCCGCATGCACCGTCGAGTCCCATCAAGATACTTCTGTTAAATATATACGATCTTGCGACATTTTCAAGGTTTAATTATACGCTCACAGTTAGAACGATATTATTCATTTCTTGAAGCACCGCGAGAAGAAACGCAAAGTTTCATATCGACTTCTGGCGTCGTGTCTTTACGCCGGCTCTCGAACGACGACAAGTTGTAATATCGCCAACGCAAATACTCGAACGCGCGCGCGTGTATTCGATCGGCCTTCGCATTTTGTGATTTAACCGGTCTCCTGTGTGTGCTTTACGATTCAGATGACTGCGCTTCGGCGATCAGTTCGGTCGGAATGAAGGGATATTGCGGCGGGACACCAATGTTGCGATGACTATCGAAATAATCGAGATTTAATTTCTCAACCGCGCATAAGCCGCAATAACGAGATGCAAAGCTGAAATCGAGATGCGGTCTCCGAAGAAGGAAGAAGGAGGAGGAGAATTATTCAAAAGGGATTCATGAAAAATTCTTATACCGATAGTATCTTAGCGAAGATATCTTTTAATACATTCGATTTATATATCCGAACATCGCGTCTAGAATACGCAACATATATGTTAATACGCATGCTACGCCTTTCTCATTTAATGAAAAAATTCTGCAATAATGATAGAGTAAAAATGGACAATAGAATTGGAAATTATCGTTTCAGAAGACGAGTATGCACCAGACAAGTTCCCGCAACTTCGCATCACCATCACCATCATCATCGAGGAAAACAAATCAGGTACGTCGCAAAAATGTCGGAACGTTCGTCGGAAGAAACATACGTATTAATTTATTTTGTTTTGAATAAAAGTTTCATCTTTGTTGCATCTTCATACATATAATATTCGTACACTTCATAAATCTTCTGAAAGTTTATGTACAAAATGTTTCAGGTTAGTGTACACCGAGTTGACTTCCAGCTTCTATTGTTGCCCGGGATGGTCGCAAGTTACTCCTTCGAGTTTTGGATGTAATAAACGTAAGTGTCGATTTATCGCGATTATTAGAAAATTATTTCGCACTCGTAATAAATAACACAAGATGCTGTGACACGAGTATTTCAATGCACGCACTGAAACGAAAACTTCATCTACATTTCTTTCTTTTATATCGATGTTTCAACTGCCGAGCATATTATTCATAATTCTGAAGATCGATTAATCTTAATTTGTTCTCCACAGCCACGTGTATAGCACCATGCTTGAATGGTGGAATGTGCACTTCGCCTGGCAAATGCACATGTTCCAAAGGATACACCGGCAACCAGTGTCAAACGGGTAATTTCACTTTTGATTCTAATTTTTTTTTTTTTTCATTTTAATTTTGCTTAACTAATTAGACTTTTTAGATTGCGAGTAAAATGCGATTGTGTTTTTTTAAAACGAGAAATTGCAAAACTACATTACTCGCTGACAAAGAGACAACGAGAAAGATCGATCGTTCGCATTTCAAGTGCGTGCGATTGTGATCATAATAACAGTTCTTATAGTGTTGTACGCGAAGAGCGACGATTAGAACGCATCCGTTTTATAGCGACGGAATAGCTCGTAAATCTCTCGGGAGCGCTCGCGGCCTACCGATGCGGGACGTGCAGGACAACCGCAATATACGGATTGCACCGCAAGTTTAGCTTGGCGAGCAATGCTATCGAGAGAAGCATATCGCGCTGCGTCGATTTAATTGCGTCTGACGATACCAGGCACGAGAAGGCACTCGTAACTGGAGGAATCGATCGAATGTTCTTCGCGCTTTAACGAGGCGATGTTTTGTACGTCGATGCTCGGAAAAAGAAGAAACCGAACAGTCGTCGTTCTTTAAATTCTGTTTAATTAAGTTTTATTACCTCCGCTCGTTTGTCGGAATTGCAGTTTCAAAGAAAAGAAATAACGATATAACGCGAAAAACATTTGATTTCATCGAATAAATATTTTAAAAATAACCGCAATGTTTATTATAAAATATTAAACAATTAAAAAGAAGTTAAATTGTGTTACCATCTTTAAATAGAATAAAATTTGTGTAAAAACTAATAGAAAAATTATTACTTAAATTTTTCTCATTCGAGAAGTTAATATTCTTCTTCTGATATCTTGTAAACTGTATATATGTATTATACGACATTTCATCTCACAGATGTGGACGAGTGCGAAGTAGAAAAACCGTGCGGACAACTTTGCACGAACCTACCTGGCAGCTATCGATGTCATTGTAGAGCCGGCTTTCAACTTCAGCAGGATGGTCAGTCCTGCAGAAGGAACAGTAAGCAAATTCAAAGTCAATATATATATATATATGTGTAAAAAATAGACCATTAATTTTATAAGAATTAATTAGTTTAATTATGTTTTACAGACACCGACGAAAATGCCTTTGAAGCTCGCGATTTGGAGGGAGATTTTCACGTCGCGTCGACAACAAAAGATCCGACGGCTTCTCACGGTATGTATAATAATAATTCACTTTTTCACGCACACACGAACATTACTATTTGATTTTAAATACAGATTCTGTAAATTAATTTTCAAGAACTAAAACTTGTAAACTCTTCGAGTTTTTAAAATCACAAATAAAGAAAATTTTAAGTAAATAATTTAAACTTCGAACGATATGTTTGTAAATTACAGACACAGAAAACGAGGTGAACGATCAAGACTACGAAGTTATTTTAAAAAGACTGACTAAGCTAGAAAAGGTAAGAGTTACTTACAAAATTCAATATTTATCAGTATCCCGTAATAATAGAGTTAATGAGTAATTATATTTTTTTTTTTTTTTTTTTTTTTCAGCAAGTGGCCAGAAATAGAAAGAGAGATACAGAGGCTGCCGAGATGAACACCAAAGTCATATTAGCGGTCGAGAGCGTTAATGAAATGAAAAGAACTGTCGAGAACGTGGTATCTATATACATAATTTTATAAAATATATTACTTAAAGTCTTGTGTATGATTTTATTGGCTTGGATTTATTTTATTGAAAGAACTTTTCTATTTTAATTAATATTCATAATGTTTACAATCTTGCACAATTGCTTGTTTGTTATAGCAACAAATGCAACAAGAAGTGCACGATATGAGAAGCAAAATAAAGCAATATGAGTCTGAAATGAGGAAGATGCAGCATCTGATGAACCGCGTTGCGGATTTGGAAAGTCGTTTGAGAATACGCTGCAGATCAACAATACCGATAAATAGCGGATCGGTAAACTTTTAGCGCTGATGTATAGAAACTATTACAAAGTTACTAGTAAGCATCAGTATTTCTCATATTCAAGCACATACTTTTACTATATATTTTAGTGCGTTACATGTCAAAGTTACGTGACTACAATACCTTGAGGTGCTGATGTAATTGTAGTCATAAGATTCACACAGAATTATTTCTGCTGTGAAATAAAACCACTGCCATTATGTAGTCTTAATATAGATTTTATATAAGAGAAATAAATATACTATTTGTACTCTTATGGTTTTACAATAAAACAAATCGAATCCTGTATACGCTTGTACATTCATCCAAGTTCCTCTCAAAAAATAAAAGTGATAAGTATGACATATTGAAATAAATATTACATTTCTTACTGGCAACATTTGTTGAAAACTGACATTGTTGTCAGCAGTTAAAAAATGACAACGTCTAAATTTTAGATTTTATTTACAAAAGAGTACATATTTTTATGATACTTAGAAGAACAAAATTATCATTTGTTGACCTTGCTTTGATTCTGCTTTAATGCTTTCTTCTGGCGTCTAGTTAATCTCTTGGGTGTCTTCTTCTTTGCCTTTTGTAATTTAGCTCTGCCTTTCTTATGCTTGGCTATTTTTCGTTTATTCATCCACACAGGATAATTCCCATACTGATCTCGCATTGTTTTCTTATTGTACACTCTACCACCTTCCACTTCCATCTTGTCTTCATCTGTATTTGTGGTCTCAGACTGC
This sequence comes from Pseudomyrmex concolor, assembly GCA_014839585.1. NCBI lineage: Eukaryota > Metazoa > Arthropoda > Insecta > Hymenoptera > Formicidae > Pseudomyrmex > Pseudomyrmex concolor. The sequence continues at coordinate 894 of QVOB01027184.1, read as the reverse complement.
TTCGCCGTAATGTCTTCTTTTACTTTCTTTGCGTCCACAACTGTTAATATTCAAAGATAAGATAATATAAAACATTATGTTATTATTACACTACAGTGATGTAAAAAAAAATTTCACCTGTAGCAATTTTGCTTATGTCAGTCATGTCTACATCTTTGGGCGCGTTGTCATTTTCGATACCGAGAGTTTTTTTCAGTCTTGCTAATTCCTTTTCCGCATATCGCTCTCTCTTGACCGCTCTGCATTTTCTCTTCCATTTACTACGAATCGACTTTGCCATTGTTTCACACGTGTTTTTGTGCGTAACTAAACTTGAAAGAGGTTATGAGTTTCTAATTTAGATCGCTTTATCCGCCTTATAAACTGTTATAAACTAGCGCACCGTCTACAGGTGGTGCACAGCGGCAACTACGTATAGTCACCGAGCGACTTGACAGTGCGAACACCACGGGTAAAAATGGTTCTAATCCGTGCTATGTCCACAAGGTACCGTTCTATTCTGCGCTATGTAAATGAGTAAACAAAAGTAAGGAAAAAAAAGAAAATTATTTCTTTTCAAAACCATGATACTTTACGTTTGCTACTCCAAAGTTACATGTACATGCGTGTGCTATATTTTTTTAATCATACCAGAAGCAGTACAAGTTACTGCATCTGATAGTCCGAAGTCTGCAAAGTGAGACAAGAAAATATAAACACACTTCTACATATTTTTTATAATACTAGCACAACGCAGGCGCTCGCTACGCGCAAGCTATTATAATTGACAGACGGATAATCTGAAAAAGCGTGTGCAAATAATCAAGATCTCGATTTTCTCGATCATCTCTTATGCGACAACATAAAATACTACTACATTACTTGATCTATCATATGCAATCACAACCTCACCGC
>QVOB01027183.1:0-18377 GCA_014839585.1 Pseudomyrmex concolor | reverse complement strand
CTTAAAAAAAAAAAAAAAAAAAAAAATACGATTTTGCCGTCTTATTGTAAAGAAACTACCTATTATACGAAAACTTACATATATACTGTCATGTGACTATATATATATATATATATAAATAATATCGAGATGATTTGCGTCGTGTTTGTTTTTACACACACGGACGCGCGTTTTGATCGTAACATAAAATAAAAATAAAAATAAAAATAGTTAAAATGTGCCAATGTTTGTATGATATCCTTTCGGTGATATCAAATGACGCAGCTTTGTTATCCTTATTTGTTCACGTTATTAATTTGGTAATATATTGCGCATCCAAATGTAAATTTTTTTTTTTTTTTATCGAAACTCCTTTTCTGTGATTTAAAACGCTTGATTCTCTAATAGCATGTGCTCTTTTTTGTATTCCGGCCTATGTATCTATCTCAAGAAGCGTCTGTAGTCTATTCGAAACACTGAATGAACACGCAGAAGAGAGGCTATTCTGTATGAAAACCACAGGAGATAAGTATTTGATAAGTCTATTTTTATTTTTTTTTTTTTTCTCTTTGATGTTATTTGTTAAAATGGTGTATTTTATCCAAAGCGAGAAAGAGTGAAATTCTCGATAGATTCCGAGATATAAGCATTTTTATGAAACGCATAACAAAGAAATACATTTACGTTTTGAACTTTAGTAGAAGCTTCGCTCGCCTCTATAATATTACGAAAATGTGACTTATCAAGTTCTTCTCTCTTGTGATCTTTATGTGTATATTAGATATTATTCAAAACAAACTATTTAAGAGAACATTTCTTTTAGGGAAAGAAAAAATGGAGCTTATCCTTTCGAGAGAACGACCTTACAAAAAGAAAATTATCACACGATTTAATATATTTACAAATTAATATATTCGTTTCAAATTAATATATAAATAAATAAATAACATATAGCGAACGACGCGGGTGAATACGTGATTCTCGTTTTATTTACGTGACTTGTTCAGTTGTCGAGTATATGCGTGATCATGTGGTTGCACAAAACAGGACGCTATTTTTGTACGAGTTGCTTCTCTAATTAGAAACAAACAAAATAAAATAAAAAACAAAACAAAAAAAAAGAGTATCGTCGCATGCAATATACACGTGAAGTACTAGAAAGACTGTCTGTATATCTCTATCGTTAATGAACGTAGAACAGTATATATAATACATATAAAATAGTTACGAGTGTGAATTTGTTATTTCTTGTACACGAAACGTTAGATGTGTTTGACACATGTAATATACTTGTCATTAAAAAGTACATAAGTTTTCGTGACGATTTCAAATTCATTCAATTATTCCTTTCAACTTGTGTTTTTTTTTTTTTTTTTTGTTAAAAAGAAATCAATTCAATTCTCGAGAAAGCGTGACCACAAAGAAATGACATGTGTATGACCATTGTTTATATGGTAGATTAATTGAGAATGTGATAAAAAGAAAAAAAATAAATAACACAATTCTTGACTCAATTAGCGATTTTTTTTATTTATTAAAACTCTTTCTCCGAGAAGAGAAGAAACGCCTTCCCTTTCTTCTCTTCTCCCATTTCCCTTTCTCTCTCTCTCTCTCTCTCTCTTTCTGCTAATATCATTTGCAAAGACATCGGTTTACGTATGTAGTTTTTATGTTTGATACATATAAGCTCAGTGTTATTTGTACAATTCATTTAAATGCAATAACAATAAGAATGTTATGTATAGCGTTGTCTTATACGTTGGGGCTTCTTTATCGTTACGCGCTTTAACATTTTTTTTTTTACATAAAAAAATGTTATTGAATGTTTTCACTTAAAAAAATTTGTAGTAGAAATTTAAGGTACGCAAATATGTGATGTTTCGTCAAAATTTCTTTCCTGTTTACATTATCATGCCTTAGTTATATGTTTCGTTGAACGTACAATATGATTTTGCGTGTCATCAGAATACTTAACAAAATACTTTAAGTGCGTAAATCTTTTCGCATGATTTATATACGCATTAAAATAACTCAATTCGCGATACATTACAAGACCGCCGTTCTTAGTTAAAATGTCCTATCTCGGATTTTTGCATTTTTTTAAGATATATCAAAATATTAAAAGTTCCACACATATTCCATCTTCTAAATGAAGCTGGAAAATCCTAAAGGCTTTTAAGACGTCTAAAAAGTGTCTAATTTATTTGTCCCGACTACTGATGGTGCAAATAAAAGAATAAAACCTCAGTTTTCTCGATTCTTCCGATATGCTAGATGGGATATTTTAGCTAAGGAAGGCAGAAGAGCAATCGACATTTGTGTGCGTGAAAGATAGATATGTCACAATCTTCATATCTTTCTTACAAATCAAAGTATTACCGTTTCTTCTTTACATTTAGCTGCTCGTCAAATAATTAAACGGACATTTTTTTTTACATATAATTTTATAGAACATTTAGCACGACATAAAAACTGCTTGTACAATTTTTTTATATATCTTTTATACACACATCTACTCTCTCTCTCTCTCTCCGATTTTTATTCTGTTTGACAATTATATTAAGTGATACAAAATATTGTATAAGTGATATCAACACACACACACACACACACACACACACACACACACACACACACATATGCTGTACAATTTATTAGTGTTTCATGCGTAATTCTATAGTTACAAAAGTTACGTTCATAATGGCTGGTTTACGAAGTTCGCTAACTCACGCAAGAGAATCGCAAAGTTCAACACGTAACGAAAGCTTTTAGTCATTTATGAACGAGAGTCTGAAATTTCGATTATTGAACTTTGCGGGTTTCGTGATAACACAAATCGCGGCCTAAACCAGTCTCAACAATTCACTTTGTATGCAATATATACGATACTTTGTCATACAATCGAGCACAAAACTTGTAAAAAATGCAAATTTGTGTATAAATGTAATATTATCGATACAATCTCGTATGCGATTGTACGTTTGAGATATTTTCTAGCAAGACGACACAGACAAACACGTCTCTTCGAAGATAGTAAACAATCGTAATGAAGAAAGGTTTGGATTGAACAATAAAGAGCGCGTCAATTCTACGAACAAATAAAATTAGTTCGAATGAAGAGACCCAAGTAGAGCATGTAAACCTATTTTTGTTTGCAAGTGGGGTGAGACTGAACTATTGAACATGTCTATTTAGAGCGAGATGTTTTAATCCATATTATTTTTATTGTTTTATATATTTATACTTTTAGAAACATTATTACTTTTTCACTTTGTTCGTGATTTTTATCATCACTGAGCGATTGATGATAAAAAAAAAATAAATATCTCGAAAGGTCTCGCCACAATAAACACATAACAGTTTATTCTCAATCCGTAACATGCTCCGCGCGCGTGGTCTCGTCTTTGCTCGATCACTCAAAGAGCATTGTGTTCCTGTTAGTTATTTTGTTTTCGTGCTCACTGGGAAATAAATATTAGTGTTTCAAAAATATCGAGAGATAAAAAAAACATTAAGAGATTAATGATCAATGTAAAAAACAGAAAAAAAAACGATTAATATAATTTTTTCATAATATCAATGATTACTTGTATATACTATATATATTGTTACATTGATTTTAGCCATATACATATATAATTGATTTCAATTACGATCATTCGATCAGCTCACGAATATATTTGACGATTACATTCGATCATTCTGATCAATTTATTCAAGTCAGCTGTCATATAGTCTATATATATATGTATATATATATAGTTTATAGTCTATATACATACATATGTATTGTATAATCAGTTGTCATATAATCTATATAGTCTATATATATGTACACCTTTGTAGAGACTACGTGCATTTTTGGTACACATTTACTGCCATGCGCGGAATACTTTTGTGTTAGTAACGATATCGCTCGAAATAATTGTGATGCGCAGATAGCTGCAAATCTCGCGAATCTCATTCGTCAAACGCGCTTAACGCTTCGCGCAATTTATCGACTATTTTTTGATAAAAGACAATCTGTTCTGTGAGATGTGTTTTCACCGCTTTGTTTATATGCACTTCCCGTTCCGTTTGGAAATGCGTTTCCTCGGCGATAAGTGCGCGAGCTATCACGTCGGTTCGATGAGAAAGTTCACGCAATTGTTGCGGTTCCATTTTGTGCTCACTAACCAATCGCTCGCAGTCCTTTCGTTTTTGCACGGCACTCTAAAAAAAAAAAAAAAAGAAAGTCATACGTTAATTAAATATTACACATATGTACATATATCACGTCATAATATTTATTAGAGATGTCAAATCTTTGCAATTATTTCTGACAAAAACGTTCATTGGCAGAAGCAACAAAGGCGTTGCCTCTCAAAAATCGCCAGAAGTTGGAAGGATCTGATATCTCTCTGTATTTGTACAATGTTTCGAAGCGTCAATTATAATTAATTAATCAAAAAACAATAAACCAGAGAGCCAATCAAGTTTACAGTAGACGGTTAAAATTATTCAAAACGCAGTGTATTTGATGGACGTTTTGATATTTTAACTGTAGATCATCCTCAGCAGACTAAATTACAAAATTAATTGAATAAAAAAAAAACGGTACAAGAATATAAATAAATATGTACACACCTAAATCCGACAAGTCATCACGAAACCGTTGAAAATGAGTTGGCAAGCAACAACGAATGAATATAACAAACATGTCTTTATTATCGATTATATTGACTTGTTGCTTGCCAACTCATTTTCAACGGTTTCGTGATGACTTGTCGGATTTAAGTGTGTACATATTTGTATTTTTGTACCGTTTTTTTTTCTATTCAATTAATTTTGTATTGTAATTTAGTCTGCTGAGGATGATCTACAATTAAAAGATCGAAACGTTCGCCAAATACACTGCGTTTTAAATAATTTTAACCGTCTATCGTCAATCTTGACCATTGGTTCTCTGGTTTATTGTCTTTTGATTGGTTTCTTCAAGCTGTTTATTTTTTTTAATATTACAATTAATATTAGAAATTGTAGATATTTGAACGGCTCCAAGTTATAATCAAGTTAGATTCAGGCTAGTTGGAGTCCGGCCACGATAATTGATGTGCTGTACAATGAGAATTTATTATTTAACGATTACAAACGTTTCGACTGTGGTTACAGTCTTCCTCAATGAATCTATACAATAGTGAACAAAGAAGCGAGAGATAGAAAAAATACAAGTGATAATAAAAATAAAAATAAAAAATATTATTTAAAAAAATTTTATTTTTATTTTTATTATCACTTGTATTTTTTCTATCTCTCGCTTCTTTGTTCACTATTGAATCTTTATATAGATTCACTGAAGAAGATTGTAACCACAGTCGAAACGTTTGTAATCATTAAATAATAAATTCTCATTGTACAACACACCAATTACCGTGTCCGGATTCCAACTAGCCTGAATCTAACTTGATTATTATTTATAATTAATATTATATCAATTAACACAAAAAATACCTTATGAATGCTGATAACGTCAGGAAAACTGCTAATAATACCGCGATAAATGTGAAACTTATCGGCTAACGGTTCCCAATCAAACTTTGGCTGGTCCTCGTACAGCTTGCCGATGTCGTTGTAAGCGTCACCGGTAGCTTTCAACGCGCGCGTTAGATTATTGCGACCGCTGTCGTCCGCCTCCAGAGCATGGCCGAGCGCCGTAAACGACTGACTGACCTTCTGAAATTCTCTTCTGTACAACTGTTGATGCTTCTTCGCCTGATCGACCGCCACGCTCATGAAATTTTTCACTATCGGATCTAGTCCGCTAATAAATCTACCAAAAGCGTCCGTTTGAATCTCCATCTTTATGACGTCAAGCGGCGCGTCTGGACATTGAATGGCGTTGAAGTAATTCACACCCAGCAACTCGTCTTTTTCCGCCAGTCGTTTCCCCGCCTTCCACCGCTTCTCGTCTGTGCACGTGATGAAATGCTCCCAGACACGACTGCGCGAGAGCACGGGATGTCGACAAACATAATCGACAAACTCCTGCAGCTGGGTACGCCGGTGCTCGATGAATGTACCTTCGTAGCGACCGGATATCTGCTTGTCCGGCAAAGGTGGGATCGGGACGAAGCAATATTTCTCTTCTAAACGCTCGTGCAGCCAATCAAAATGCTTGTACCTTCTCGAAACTTGTATATTATTAAACTGCAACAGTGATAACAATTTAACAAAACAATTAGTAAATTAGCACCAAAGAATTAAATCTGAATAAAAGCTCAAAATTTTCTATCGTTCGGTTAATTTTTTTATATTTGCGTGTAAATTTAATTTATAAAAATGAAATGAAATAAAAAAATCTGCAAATATTTTTGACCTAGTGATATTAACGTAAAACATAAATATCCAGTTATAAAAGAACAGACGCAGAACTGTTTGTAGGAGTTGCTTACTGTAGGAGTTAATTGATAGACAATGAAGCTTTTGAGACCCTTCAGCTTGGATTCCTTCTTGGGCGATGTGACAACGCAACTGTAAGGTTCTCTGGTTGGCATCCACGTGCACCTGCCGTTTATTTCTTCTATAAAAATTTTCTCGTTCTCAGGCACGTTAATCGTTCTACCTAGTAGGAAACTGTCCTCTCCCGATTTGATTAACGTAGAGAACTTATTGTTTTTCTTTGGTACATTGGGTATAGGCCTCTCCGGTATCACAGAATGTATAGTCTGCATGGATGCTTGATCACCATAGTCGCCAGTGCTGTTTTGTTGTGGCAGTTGTTGCACGGATGGAACATATGCCTGTGTCTGTCCAACCTCGGAATCGTCGTCCCAGTCATCATCCCAGTACTCCCCGGAACTTTGCTGGGACGCTGACATAGCATCTGCTTGTATAAAAGTTTGAATTGAATCATTATCAAAAAATACAAAGGTGCTTATCTCTTATCGGAAAAATCAACAAATAATCAAAACTGATAACATATGTAGAGAATGGTTTTAGATTTAAATAAAAATAAATTACATACTGGAAGAGGGTGCAGCTTGTTCAACAACTTGAACATAGGCTGCTGGAAACAACCCTGACTGTCCGCTCTGATTAAACCCTTCGCACCAACCATCTCCCACATTGTCTCGTATGACAGTTAACAGCTCGCCAGCAGTAATTGACAATTCTGCCGTCCCGGGCTCACCCGTAAAGTCATATAATGCTCTTACCTGAACAAAAAAAGAAAAGAAGAAGCAATAATACAGTAATGAGACACAAAGAGCCGATAAAGAGTTCATCCACTTATTGGTAAGGAAATGAATGAGTCATAATAATAATCAAGAGATGATCAAATGCGAAACAGCACAAGTTTCTTACGCCGGGTCTTAATATACCTGATGGCCCTCCATGATTTTCACGGTTTTCGATCTCGGTGATCCGCTATCTCTCGCTGATGCGAAAATTTAAATTGCCGCAGTTCGGCTCGTCACATTCCTACGTTGCTTTTAGGAGTATGAGTCGTCTGACATTTGTACGATCACACTTTGCTGTACCTTCGCGCGCTGCTTGCTTCGTATGAAATATTTCCGTATGTATGTGTGTATGTACACAAAGAGACAAATCGGACAATAGGGTTTGTTCTTTTCCTCTGCGCCCCGAGACTGCGCTGGAACTCTCGTCGTCGTCGTGGACAACGTAAAATCTTGACAACTGTTGTAAAGTGGAAAGAACTCAGGACAGATAGTTCGGAATCGGTGCTGTCCTGGAAAGTCGGAAAAGAACAAACTTTACGCAACCGCAGCCATATAATCTAACATAACCTTTTTTTTCTCATACACGAGAGATCTCGCTTCACACGTGATTTACCTTTAAATTCGCACGATGAGGTATTGATGAAATTTATTACTGAAATTTATGTGGACATGAATTCCCAACAAATGATTCAGCCACCTCAAAGACTCAGAACAGCTTTCAGACTGGTTTTGTCTAGATTAAACAATGTCAATAATAAAATTAAGAACTACGAGATGCCTGAGAAACTCAAAGGCACTTTCCTACAACGATGGGGTAAATTTATGATGAAGATATCAAACTCATTTTTAAAATATGTGAGCAAGTTCAAAATTTATAAATTCATTTGAACTTCGTGTATCATGAGAGTTTTCTGATTTTGCAGCGAACTACTGGCGTAATCTCTATGTAGATTACAAGGATGTTGCAATTGACGTAGCCAAAGATTGTAAAGAACGTCCTGTACGTGCTGGGATATACAGTACACGTATGTATTATTTTTACATCACACCAGAGCGAAATTTTATTATTCTTAAGATGCATGTAAAATTGGGTGTATATGTATATAAAATATACATATCAATGTATATACATATCAAATATATACATATCACAAATATAACTGTACAAAATATTGTAGTTTTAGGAGGTTGCTTTTATTTTAGCAAACACAATCCAGACGAAATGATGTTCAGGGAAAAATTAATAGAAAGTAGCGGAAAACTGATTCAAGTGGGAGAACCCATACGCAATCCTGTCTCTGTGCAGCACATACAGTGGTTGGAACAATGTTACAATGAAGGAATTATTAGGAGATTGAATTTAGGCGTATTGTCTCTGATGTGGATAGATAATTACGACAAGGACTGTTTCTTGTACAAAGCTGTTTGTCCTTATTTGAAACCAAAATACCTGACTCTTCACGAAAGAATAATAGACATAGGAGCTTTGGACAAGTGGTGGGTACTGGAAATGAAAATGAAAGACTATGATGTAAACGAATCCGAATTTAATGTTGTAACAACTGCAAGTAACGTGGATACTGTTTCAGCATCATGATTGGATTTTATGTAGATTTTTTGTATTTATTTAAAAAAAAAGAGAAAATATAACTTATATAAATGTTTCTGAGAGAAAAACAAAATATGTATACAAAGCAAATTAACCAAACATTCTTTCAAAGTTTTGTTCAAAAGTTCTCTCGTGTATTCCGGACTAGTAAACTAAATGTGTCGACATTTGTTTGCAAACAAAACAATTTAAAACTGTATTTAAGTAGAAATTCAGACAACTTCTCACAATTCAGATCTTTTTGTACATACATACATCTGAATTACATATAATATATTCTATATTTTACAAAAATAAGATATCTTTCTGCATTTATGTAGTCTTCAAGTATAAAATTATTTTGGAAGACTTCTTCGGGCGAATTTCCGACTAACATATTATCTATCTAAAATTATTTGATCAGTTTGATTAGACTCTTTGAAGCATTGTTGCTATTAATACAAAATGTAAATAAATGTTATATACCATCTTGCGCGTAAACTATAGCTGTGCGACATGGAATGTAGATCTTCATTTTGTGCGAGTACGCAGAAAACGGTTCTGGTTCCGTAAAATGCTTCACGCTCGTGTCTACGCGACGATGACCTCCAAATTGTTCATCGTCGCTGCACAGAACGATTTTATACGTTCCAGGATTTTTCATACCTAACGGATAATCGGGAAAAGATTTTTGCGGATGGAAGTTGAAGACGAATGTCAGATCAGCTCGATCGAATACAATCACCTTGTCGTCTTCGTGTTTCCAGCTCACGTAACCCTTAAAAGTGATTTAGAATAGTTTATTATTTTCCGAGAGTTTGTTAAATTAAAAGTGAAAGTTACGAAGTCGTCGGGATAATTACGGGATGAGCATGCAGCCAACCGTATTTTTCTTCGAGTGTGTTTACAGCGCGATCCCAGTTGTTCATGTACTTGTACTTAAGCAGTTCGTCGTCCACCAAATTCCACTGACGTCTGGCATAATGATAACTCTCCCCATTTCCAACTCTTGGAAAGTCCAGCCACTCGGGATGGCCAAACTCATTACCTGCAAAACACATACGCTTGGTATAAAATATCTCAAGTATCATATCATTTTGTTAGTCACGCGAATTCAAATGCGTATGTGAAAAAAAAATACGATTCTGCGTGTGTAAAGAAATACAAATTCAATATTATTTACCCATAAAGTTTAGATAAGCCTCGCCGCCCAGAGCATGTGTGATAAGCGTGATTAGATTGTGGAGGGCGATGCCACGCTCAATTATATCACTGTGCCCGCTCAGTGTGCTCATATGTGTGTACATCTCTTTATCCATGAGCCAAAACGCAATTGTCTTATCGCCCACGAGAGCCTGGTCGTGAGATTCGGAATAAGCAACCGCTTTCTCCATCCATCTTCGATTAGACAACGTCCAGCAGATCTCATCCATTTTCCAATCTTCATCTTTGAATTTCTTCAACAACTGTATCCATTTGTCGGGAATAGCCATGGCTAGTCGGAAGTCAAATCCCATACCACCTTCAGCAACTGGCCTGAAACACGTTTTTAAAATATTCTAAAATTCTATCTGCTTTGGATTTTATTTTATTACATGTTTTCTCATATACCTGCAAACACCTGGCATTCCGCTGACATCTTCGGCAATCGTGACCATCTCGGGATATATTTCGTGCAACATATGATTGGCAATCATTAGATACACCACACCCTCCACGTCAACGTTTAGACCGTAATATTCGTCGTAATGACCGCTGAAACCTTGTCCCAAGCCTCTCGAATGATATAACATCGATGTAACGCCATCGAATCTACGAAACATATGATTTTCACAATGCAATGATATTTTAAATATCAAATTATTTCTTATTCTAACAAGTAAATTTTATGGCCTGTCAATGTTTTTATTACTTATTATATGTTCATGAAATTTCTTCTTGTTAAAGTGCAACTAAACGAATTATAAGTTTTTTACACTATTATATTTTTACACATCACAAAGGAGGAATATACCTGAATCCGTCGAAATGATACTCTTCGCTGTACCAACGCAGATTAGACAGTAGGAATCGAAGTATTTCGTATTCAGCGTAATTGAACAGCCTGCTGTCCCACAGCGGGTGCTCGCCACGGCAGCCGCTGTGGAAGAAACACGCGTCTGTACCATCGAACATGTTCAATCCGTCCAAAGTGTTTTTAGACGCGTGCGAGTGCACTACATCTAACAGAACAAAGAGACCGTGCTGATGCGCCACGTCTATCAACTCCTTCAATTCTTCTGGAGTCCCATAGCGAGACGAAACCGCGTAGAAGGAAGTCACCTTGTCAATGTTAGACATGAAAGACATTATACAACCGATACTTATGGGTGTCACAATCATTATGAGAGAATTATGTTTATTGTGCAAATGTGCAACCTGATATCCAAAACTGGCGTAATAAGCGTGCTCCATGATCGCCATCAATTGTATCGCGTTGTATCCCTGCTTCACTATTCTCGGTATTATATCTTTGGCGAATTCCAAGTAGGTGCCAACTCGCAATGCCTGCGTGGCAATTCCCACGTGACATTCGTAAATCCTGAGACTGTTTGGCTTCTTTGGCTTAGGATGCTTGAACTTGTACACCTAAAAAGAAATAATCTCTGTTACGTATTGCAATGCAATTTTTCGCCACATTACTCTCAATGAGATAATTATAGAACAATAATTGTAGAATACATTATTTGAGGGCGGATGCCAGACACGTTGCTTATAAGTAGTTCCCTCCACAGACTTATTCTCTGACTGAGTCACATAATTTGCCCAAGGACTCAGTCTTTCAAGAAGCTCGTTGTTGTGATTTTTGATAATGAGCTTTACTTCAGACAAATGTTTCAAAGGACAACTGCCATCTGCATTCGGGGGCAAATTTAGTTCCCATTTTCCATACTCCAGTTTTTTATATGGCGTAGCAGTTCTATTCCAATTATCTGTATGAAAAAAAAAAAAAAAAACATTTTAATTGGAAGCTGCGTGCAATTCTGGATATAATTTGTAAATATATTACTACAACCTCATATGATATAAATAGAAATACAGAATAAGATTCTTACTGAAATCTCCAGTTAAAAATACTTCTTGTGCACCGGGTGCCCATTCTTTTGCAACAACACTATTATCATTCTGAACGTGAATTCCAAAGCTCTCATATGCTTTTGTAAACTGTTTTAAATCTCCATCTCCTGCTTCTATCTTTTCAATATAATCCAAGAACACGCCATATCTAAAAACATGTATTTTTATAACAATGTGTGTGTGTGTGTGTATGTGTATATATTGCAATATATTTAGAAATATATTTCAAAAAGCTGTTGTACAACGCATAAAATCAATACGTAAATAATCTGTATTTAAATATATACGTATTAAATATATACGTCATAAATAAAAATACCTCCGACGAATGTCATTTTCGTATTGCTTCAAATAAGGATCCCTTTTGAGAAGAGCTTCTATTTCTGGAACCTTGATTTGCGAGGGTTCCATGCTAGACCACTTTCCTCCCATTTTTGCGACACGTCGTGCAGAAGACCGGCTAACAGAAATTGATCAACGTGATCAGAAGACTGACCAGGCCAACATGACTAAAATTTGAATGACATGTCAAGGTGATCCCCACTTCTCGTACATCTTAAAACATGAAAATGTGAGAAATAGAATGCGATATGCACGATCCTGAGTCGTGACGGAACTGGACGGAACCATGTGTAGTTTGCACGCGGCTATATCGTTTATGTAATTACGACCCAATCCAGTATATATGAGTAAGAGCGTTAATGTATTTTTACACATGAAATTATACTTTTCATTGTTAAAAATATTATTGAGGCATTATTGATGCGTAAGAACATAAACGCTCCTGCCTGTACGTTGTTTATAAACAAAGTGCAAGTCACAAGTTTACACCGTCCTAACCTAACCTGATGTTTTACAGATTTAACCTTTGACGGCTCGCGGAGTCATACACCGATCTATAATAGCTTCCACAGCATACAGACACACATACATAGTGCAAAGATGTCTGTGTGTTATTCTGGTCTGATATTCGCCATGTTTATTTGCGCAGCAGGAGCGGCGCGAATATTAATTTTTACAACAATGTTGGTTTTTTTTTTAACGTCACAGTTACATCAGGGACGTCATTTATCTTTTTTGTTCATTAGATATAAAACAAAGATAGAATGTGTTTGTGCGCACACGAGTGATGTTTTCGAACGCAGCTTTACATCAGAGAAAAACAAAAACAAGCGAGTCCAAGAATCAGAAACTTTTTATTGAAGATACACGAGGACACATGCGTATTGCGCGAGAATAATGATTCTCTCATTACTCATAAAAATTTACACATAAGTACAGCGTGTAATTTATTTATACACATAGTATTTATTATGAGTTGATAAATGCAAACGCTGCTCTACGAGCGAGCGACCTAAGCGACACAATTTCGCAATAACTGTTGCGGTACATTTGCTGGAATACGTTGCAATACATTTAAACTAATTTTATACTTTTTATCATATAGATCATACACATGAACGTATTTGGTTGAACTTTACGCATTTTAAAAGTGTGTGGAGAGAGAGAGAGAACGAGAGTTAGACAGACAGACAAATGGAATAAAAAGTGAATATTTATGACTAATTAGTAAAAGTTTTTATTAGTTAATTATCCTTACTTAATCGATTATTGACTGTTCATGTAAAATATACGAAAATAAATAAATACGTTCTTTGAAAATAGTTATACAATATCAGGACTTGAGACGATTGATTGTTCAGATACTGAACATTTTGTAGCTTTGGTCCATTCTTATTGTAACTTAAGCCTTAAGAATTCGTTCGAAGAAATTGGCAATTTTCTTAAATAAAAAGTATTACTTATATATACCTATATATAAGTTAACATACATATAATAACTCCCACTTGATTTCGTTGTCCTCTACGTGTGTGTAATATTTTCCTAAACACAATCTGATAACTGACAAGATTACAGACAAATGTTTGTGACAAAGATTAAAAAAAAATCTGTTTAACAAAATAAAAACAGGATCGAGAGAAAAGATAGGGAAAATTATATACTTTAATTTCGTGATTATATAGAAGATATATAAGCATGTTAATTAGCATGTTGGATTAAGAGAGATTAAGATTGCTCGTACTTGCGTCCACAAGTTTTTTGTTTTACTTGGAGGAAGATAGATTAGCATCTGCTTGAACGTCCGAATGAATTTTCTCTGCCTTTAGAAAGTTTCTAAAATAATAACTCATCTAGCATGCGTTTTGTGTTAGTGAGCTACTGGTTTCGAATTCGATTTGTTAATATAATTTGCGTTACTGTTTATGGGAGTATTATTGACTGAAGTGTCGGATACTTCGTCGCTGCTATTGCTGCGAATATCACCTTCCATCTGTAATAAATTTTTCAAAGAAAAAACAGATTAAACCATGTGGAACAAAAACAAATTGTGCGTTTTTATTCGTCAACATTAATAAAATATTTCAACCAGCGTGCATGGGACAGTCTGTATAAATCGGTAGCACGTACCTGACCAGCATTGAATGCACGATACGCAATCTTAAGAATTAAATACGTCCAAATCATATGAAGACCGAGTAATAAAATTAATAGAGAATTAAATATGTAGTACGCAGGGAACATTGGTACTATCTTAGGCGCCTCTATAGATGTGCTAAAAGTGTACAATAAATTTGAGTTAGTGATTTGATTGTATAAATAGATAGAATGCCAATATATGTGCATTACCTGTAAATGATCCAAAACGGATACACGCCTATACGTGTCACAATCCACAAAAATGTAAATATGGCAAAAATACAATCACACACTTTCTGATAATTCGCATACTTGGCCATTTTTGCTGCCTACAAATTACAAATGCATACGAATTGAAAATAAAATTACTGAGAGATGTTTCTTTCTCCCCTCCCTTCCCCCCCCCCCGAGTTCTCTTACCTCCAAAAATATATCTGCACAATCGTGCACCAGCAGAACTAGAGATCCGATCCTTGTTAAGTTTCCAACCCATGAGAAACACATAAGCAAAATTGTGGCTATATGATGGATAAACATTTGCCAGAAATCTTTCCTCTTCACATCGAAGAATTGAGAGAAGCTCAATGCCCAATAAAATGACATTGATATCATGTAGTACCACCATACGTCATTGGTAACAGGATGATATGGATAATTATAGTAACAATTCTTTATATCCCAAAGCCAGGGTTTGTCCCATAGAATAATAAGGCCATACAGGAAGGAATATATATAATAGAAACATCTCCAACTATATAAAAGGTTATATTGAATAAGAAACTTGTAAATATAATTTTTAACGTTACCTCATAACATTTGCAGAAAGACGCAACAAACAGATAAGTGAGACACAACTAACCAACTTTCACAGAATTTTGTCAGAGTTGATGGCTTGTCTTGGGAACGACGTAGGCGAAGCCATCTTTCTACCTGTCTTTCAGACCAATCTAATTGTTTAGCCAATGCCACAATCTTAAAACACAGTTGTGTGTTACAAGATACTGAATGAGCAGATGATATAGATAAAAATGTATCAATTAGTAATTAATGTTCTTTAAGTTGTTCAATATTGCAATGTATAAAATATATGACTACATATTTATGACTATAATATTTTTTTGTTCTACAGGTAACTTTTTTTCCGGATAAAAAAAGAGTAATAAAAATTGCCAAGCTTGATTGTGTAATTTGATCTCTTTCATAGAATGAAATGAATTAAGTCACTTACTTGCTTATACTTAGTTTTCTTACTGAGATATGCTTTCTCTAACATTTCATTAGGTTGCGCCCTTTTGTTTCTGGTATTTTTTATGCCAATGGATTTTCCAAAGGGAGCAAACCAATATCTATAAAAAAAAGTTGTTTATATTAAAACTTTTTTCTCACAACTCTGCAGAAAAAATTATTTGTTGTTATATACGTGTGTGTGTGTGAAAAAAAAAAAAAAAAAAAAAAAAAAAAACACGAACTTACCTCTCAAGAGTATATCTTATTCCTAGAAGAACGAATGCCATGAAAATAGGATATATTAAATGCTGATAATTGGTATATTTATTGTCTGCATTCGGACTGAGGTCTTTCCATGTGATATTAGGAGGTAACCAAATATCTGGCGACCAAAAGGCCGCCGAGATGTTCCTCAAAATATTCATGTTATTATATATCCTGCAAGCCGCAAAAAAAAAAAAAACAGAAACAAATAAGAGACTAAAAACGCACAAATCAGCGCACAAATCACTCGCACCGCTTGTTCATTATTTTGACTGTGAGCACAATTAAAAGTTTAGATCTCGCGTGATTGAGAAGAAAATTATTATACACACGTTCTCGCGCGTGATGTATTTTAACCGCAATCGCAAGATGTGAGAAGCGCGAAGACACGGAATGTGCGGCGAACTTACCGGGAAACGCTCCGACATAAATCACGCGATCTGAAACACACCACTGGACGGACGGTAGTGCGACGACGGTGCGCGCGTCGTGTTCCTCGTGTTACGGGCTGCGGCCGTTTCCGCGCTGCGGCGACGACGACGGTTGTAAGTAGCTGGTAGGTAGGTAGGTTGTAGCGGCAAAAATGCGTATGTGTGTGTATAAGCTTCCTCTGTCCCAAGCGCGCACGCTCAATCGAATCGAATATGCACGATTGGCTCTACGCGGCAATACGGAACGAAATATAACAAGGGAGGAGCGCGATATAAGGAAGTTACTTTTGGATAACGTATCCGGAAACAGCGACGAACGAAGAAGGCGAGCGAACTATGTCGAGGTTTTTTATTCGCTTCTAATTAGACGCGCTGCCCCGCTGGTCAGGGTCTCTATCGCCTATATATCGCGCACCGTCATTATTATTACCGCGACGATCACCACTGTTGTTCGGGGGCAGCGCGTGTCATATGATCAAGATAACGAGCCCATTGGCCGCATATGACTAATGCTCCGTTCGCAATAGACGACTCTGGCGCCGTAAATGCTTCCTCTTATCGATGATGACGCCTTTTCGAAATCTGGTATTTGGGGAAAAAAAAAATTAGAATCTTATCAATGATTGTGGGAAATCGTGTGGGATGTGCGCTGTCAACGAAAGACTTACTTACTAGCGCTCGGTTAGGACACTGGTTAGAAATGTTAGAACCATTCATTTGTCCGCAGCCTATCGTAGTCTGTCTCGTCCACAGTCTCTGTTTCTTTTTATTCCCTTTCTTCTCCATCGCTCTTCCTCCTATTGTCACTCTGCACACTCTGTTTTTCTACATACTTATAGCGTCTACATAAAATTTCTCTCTCTCTCTCTCTCTCACGCGCACATACAGTTTTACGTGGATTTTAAAAAACCTTGTATGTAAAAGAAAGTCATGTTTTAACAGATAAAAAAACAAAACAATATAAAATGATTATAAAAAAAAATAATTGTGAACGTTTATAAATAAAATATATTGTTGCAGTTGAATGAAAAAAGAAATAAAAAAAAAAATAAACATTTTTTAGACAAAACAATGCATGAAAAAAAAACATGGAAAAATCTTGAATCATTGAAATACAATAGGCACACGAGCTATCAATGTCGTGATAATAATTGTCATGACTCTTGTTATAAAGACTCGTTGCATATATACGTATATATATCCCACGCGCAAGCAACATTCTATATAAACCTCCATTATAGGTGTTCATTAGACGTCACACATGGACGTTACAGACGTCTAATGGACGTTACGTCTGTGTAAAGGCCTATCTACATAAGACGCAGAACACAGGTTCCGCAGATAGCAGAAAACGAACGCTGGCCGCAAGCGTTTCTGCGTCTACGTAATTTCCAATGTCAATGCATAGCGAGCACTCTATCTGATAATTTTAAATATAAGACTATAAATACCGGCCATAATATTAACCTCTCTTTTGGAAACAACATCAAAAATTGTGAGCAAAAAACTATGTAATAAGATGAATACAAAAAAATATAAATTATTATTGCTGAGTACGAGTTTATGTTGTCTATCTGTAGAGGTATTACGATTTGTTACATTAAACCGTTCGAGGAGAAGATGGTGGGTTCGACCGATAAATCGTCCACGTGATGAGTTTGGGCATTTTTGGAACTTAAATTTCACTAATATAGTTCTGAAGCTTTATTTCAAAATAAAATAAATATGAATTTTAATCATAAATATTTGTTATAAAATTGTATAAATTTACTTACCGAGACAAGAAGTACTAAGAGTTTTTTCCAACTCCCGTCCACGCCAAATTTTTTTGTTCTTGGTTTTTGTACATTTTACTATTTTTGGCGTACAACCCTGTTTTTTACTTTGTGAATTAGTTCCCGCGTCGCAGCGGGATCCCAATTATATGACATTCTATTAACACATCACTCAATAAGTCCCGGGCCTAACTAACAAAACAACTTTTAAGCAAAATTCGACCTTATTCATCAACATAGTCTCCTTCTAGGGTGATACACTGATTCCAACGCTTCTCTAACAATTCGATGCCTTTTTTG
>QVOB01027182.1:0-11939 GCA_014839585.1 Pseudomyrmex concolor | reverse complement strand
ATCCGAGTGTCATTTTATCTTTGTTTTATATCTAGTGAGTGATAAAGATAAAGTATACCCGAGTGAGGAATCGGAACATAGCCTAGGAGGCAAAGAAGGGGTAATTCTATATTTGCACCTTCTTCCCCTACAGTCCCAAATTCGCGCAAATATAGAGAGTTGACTATATATATATACACTTTACTTTGAGAAATACACTTATTTATTTATTTCTTTTGAGATACTTGTAATTCTCGTTCAATTCAAACTGCAAATTAAAATTTAACTTATTTATGAGTTTATTATAAATATTATAAACTAAAACACGAGAGAAACAAAGGCAAATAATATGATAGAATATGCATATAACAAAAGTTCTTTTTAACTAATTGTCTAATTCTAAGAGAAAAAAAGAAAGAAAGATGAATTATATGTAAAGAAACATCTCTCTAAGTCAAGAACAAGGTTTTTTAATGTCTTTACCTGTACATGCAAGGAACATAAAGTCATTTCCGGATGTAATAAAAGAGCGAATTTTTGTGCGTAGACGACGGTGAGTACTTTGAAGTACAACGAGCAGTTAGCGGAACTGTATAACTGTATAACTGTATAACTATTTCTGCCATTGTGCTTTGTGTTTTTGCGTGTATTTTTATTATAACAATACATCTTAACACGTATGTAATTTTAAAGAACTTCTGTGTGTACACATATACAAAACGTTATATGCTATCTTTCCTCCTTCTTTCTCTCATTTGCTCGCAAAAAATGTATGTATGTTTAAATGGAATCATTGATATACGCAGGATGCGGAATTCGATAAATTGAACGCCATGAAGACCGTTCCACTTTATGCTTTTTAATTGCATATTGAAATACAATATTGATCGAGCTACTTTGTTCATAATGTACTTGATACATGAACAATAAATCTTTTTTTCATAAGAGTCGTATGAATAAGGACAAGTAATATGATTTTGAAAACATGTATAGTGCGTATTAAATCTTAGAAAGTACAATATCTCTCATGTGAGTAACGTGTCGTCTAACTCCTCTATTTTACCTTCTGGCTGAGAGAGAACTTTACGTAATACTTTGCTGACCACATCGTGTAAAGATTCTCTCGCGCCAGCATCGAGAAAAGTCATACAACGCTGAAAGAAAGCAAAACAATATGAAAAACATTTTATATAAAAGAAACTTTATTCAAATTTATTACACGAAAAATAATCAATTTATAAAATTTAAACTTTGAATAAGTGAAGATTTGAAAAATAACTAACCTGATGTTCTTCTTCCCCTTGTCTCAATCGAAGCACTGCGATAAGCGCAAGTTCACTATTCGCTTTTACATATCCATTTTTTTCTTTCGTTCCATTCATTAACATTGGTAAAAGTGCTCTGAGCAATTCAGGTGACATTTTTTCAGGCGATATGTTACGCGCGAGATGGATACAGACTCGGGCGAGTAATTGTTTTACGTCATTTGTATTATTATTCATTGACTAAAATTTCAAGCAAAATAGAATACTACATAGTATAAAATATTATCAATTTGTTCACACACACACATGAATATATAGGAATTTCGACAATTAGTTTAACATCTCTTGTAAGCAGATAGAAGACGCGCGTAAGACAGCCCGATGCATGCTTATTCGCGGATCTTTGTTAGTTAAGAACTCGGTAACTTAGTGCAAATCTCGCAAAATGATAAAAAACTTTTTGACTCAGTGTTATTCCTTCTACCTGCCTACAAGAGATGTTAAACCAATTGTCGGATACCCTGTATAAATCTCTCATATTATATATTTCCAAAGTTGAATATATTATAAAATAACATGTATATAAAGGTTGTATTTCACACAGAATTTTGAATTTAAAATGTTTAATATTCTTAATTGTTAAAATGTTTACCCTCACGAAAGGTGATAAAATTAGTTGTGGTATGAGTTGTGACTCATTCATGAGATATTGGAATAGATATCCACACGCCCGTATTCCATTCATGACTATCTGTACTCTGTCCGCAGCTAAATATGAAAGTATCAGCATGCAAACACGATCTTTTTCCTTAATGTATACTGTAGCAGGTGATTCTTTTAGCGCTACAAAAAGTGCAGCCGAACGTCCATGTCTAAGCATCCAGTCAGCATTAATATCGTTATCTGATTAGATAAATGTTATGTTAAAAAGAAATTTTTCTAAGTAAAAGTAATGTCTCTACGTATAAATTAAAATTTTGCACATTCTTAAGTTACAAAACTTACATAATAGATGATCATTAAACGCGATTGCTAATTGCTCTGAATTTAACCATCGTAAAAGAGCACCAAAGCAACCAGCAACTGCATTTCTTGTAACATCTTCCGGATGACCAAGCATGCTGCTAAGTGTTGCAAATACCTGTTTCTTCATAGGATCAGTCATTTTGTCACCAGCTGGAGTTAAAACACCTCTTAGAGCTTGTAGCATTGTTTCTCTATTCAAACAAATAAATTAACAATATAGATATTTTCATACACAACATTTCAAAGTGCATATACGTAACATATAAAACCTGCTACCTTATTGCAGGATCATCTCCTGTTTTGATACCAGTATGAAGTTCAGTGAACAGAGGATCGACACGCGTATGAATGACAATCAAGTTACTAAGAGCGTAAGCTGCTTTCAATCTGACTTGTCGATTGCTATCATTCAAAGCTCTTAAAAAAGTTGTTTGAAGTTGCGGCAAAAATTGTTTGAGCATAACACCAACCTATCATACACAATAGATACATTAAGTTTAAACAAAATTAATGCAATCAATATTAATGCATATTTTATAACTCAGAAAATAAGAATATTTAATAATATTTTTATACACACACACAAGCACACAAACCTTTCCGAGTAATATCGCAAGTGTCTCGAGCACAGCTGCTTTAACACTCCAATTGAAACGGTCACCAAGAATTCGAATAAGTGGGCCAGTAATGTGTACAACACTTGGCTGCAATGCGGCCGCACTAGACAATCTTATAACTTCTCCCAATCCTTGCGCAGCGTGTTCTTTTGCTTCTGGCAATCCGTTCAATATAGCTTCTCTGAATAAAGGTAGAATTGGCGTAATCCCTTTGGGAAGACAGAATCCAGGTAACAATTCCTGGCTTCTCAAATCGGACACAGCAAATCGGACAGCTTGCCTGATATCCTGCACATGTGCTATCTGTTGTTCAGATGAAAGAGTCTGCGAAAGATAGAAAATCAATCAGTTTCCTTTTAAGCTGGCAGATCTCTTTCATACAAACATCATATTTTTTGTACTACCTTGGTGACGGCGGTAAGGGCTTCCCAACTCATTTGCAATACATCTCTATCTTCGTCGGTAAACAAATGAATCAGACCTCTTAGCAATTGGGGTACATACTGACTATAATCAGCTCTAGTGTCACGACAGAAAGCGCAAAGCAACGTCGCAGCGCTTCGTCGTTTCGAGAGATCTTCTGCTCTCGTGGCTTCCATTAACTGATCCATAACGGTCCTGACGCCTACTTCATCGGTGACAGAAAGAACAACAGCCTGACAGTATTCTAATTCCTGAAGTTCATTTGCTGTTCCTTGTGCACTAGAAAGAGCAGTGAGTAACGCTGGTAGAATTCTATGAAGAAATCTCGTCAATGCTTCACCTGCCACGCTAGCCAATATCGACAATGCTTTTGTATTGACTGGGGGGGAAGCTAATTGCGGAACTAGATACGGTAGTACAACGCGCGACTTGATAGCCATCACTTGGCGTAAACCGTCCAATGTATTTTCCGCTTCAGCTAGATCCGGTGAATTGAGTTGTGTTAACATTGCCGGCAATATATCATCAAGCGCGCGAACGCCCACTGTGGAATGTAAACCATCAAAAGTCTTAGCCGCGGCTTGTCGAACCTCCGGCAGTGGATCACAGAGCGCTTTTCTGAAGTACAAAGTATTTATTCAAATATAATGTTCTCTATTGGCGCGCGCGCGCGCGCACACACACGCGCACGCACACACACAAAATACTCACCTTACCGTTGGCACAAGACTGATAACAAAAGTTAACACCATATCTTTGTTGGTGCTGGCCATAATTTCGGAAAGACCTATGCATACTCCCTGGCGTTGGTCAGCCTGATCGCTCTGCAACCCTTTCTCTAAGATCGGGATAATTTCCGGTAATACTCGTTCTCCTAATTTTCGAACAAGGTCGCCTAGTGTTCGAGCGGCTACTTGTCTCTTATCATAACTCGTGCTCGCCAAACATCCCAGTAAAAGAGTAAATAGAGTTGGTAATATTTCTCGCAATGTTCTAGGTGTATTAGTCACGACAACTTTCCACACATGAAGAGCCGCTTGGCGTACCATTAACGCTACATCCGACCGACCCATATAGAGACCGGCCAATACGCGATTCCGTCTCTCCGCTCCTAGGGCGTTTATGATAGCGAAATGCGATTGTTCGGTACCGAAGTTGTCATCCTCGCTCGCGGTTTCAGTTGACATTTTGCCCGAAACACCAGAAATTCTATAGAGTAAATCGCCCAGAAGTTGTACGGACGAATACCGAATACGCCAGTTATCGTCAAATAGACCTTTCTCCAATTCCGGTAGTAATAACATTATTGCCGAATCGGCATAAAGAGTGACGATACGTTGTCCTGCTCTGAGAGCGGTCTCTCGTACATATTCGTTTTCATCGGCTAAGGCCTTTAGAATGGGATTAATAATCTGTCCTATGTAAGGCGTAAACTCAGTAGTAAATGCACTTGGCATGTATATAAACATCATAATATATCCATCTTTTACGTGAGGAGCAATGTCGGTTCTTTCCGCAGTGCTGATTATTTCAGGCATTAGCTTATGAAGTTTCTCAACTCCTAGTCCACGTACCACTTCCGAGAGACCTTGGGCAGCGCCAGACCTGTCAACACTACTGGTTTCAGAAGTCAACGTTTGCATCAACCAGGGTAACAGATCCTCGAAACTAGACTCGCCCATTCCTCGTACCATTGCGCCTAATGCTCTTGCTGATACGCTCCGTACTTCCGGTACTGGATCAAGTAAACTCGTCTTTAAACCGGGAATAATAGTCGGCAAATATGGAGTCAGATCTTTTTGATCTGTTAAAGAGTACATATTTCCAATTATTTGCGCGGCCATCTTTCTTGTCTCTGTCGAACGATCGAGAAACGCGCGCTGCACCACGGGCATAATCAAAGCTAGTGAGGGAGCATCAATAAAATGTACGAATTGTGTATCTAGTAACGTTTGCAGGCAAGTGGCGGTTTTGTGTGAAGGATCCTGTAATGCTTTCAATAGTACGGGTACAATAGCTTGTATCTCCGGGTTACGGATAACACTTCCAATGACTTTGAGAGCTTCCGCGCCAGCTTCTTGTACCTTTGTGTGAGAATCGCTAAGCACTTCTATCAACTTAGGAACAATACTTGGTAAGCAGCTGCTCAACTGTTTCGGCGCACAGTATGCCATAGCACCAAGTAATTCGACGGACCCTGTGAAAGCAAAACATGTCAACCTCAAGTTAACTTAATAGATATGTTAACTTCAAGTTTAGTTTGATATCAAGTATCCTTAGTTGATCATTTTTTTTCTTTTTTCACTCTATCAAACTAAATAATAGATATTGTATTTCTAAAACAACACGCTAATAAAATTTTGTCACCTCTGTGACAAAGAAAACTCTGTGATTTAAGAAAAACACTAATTGTAAGATTAACGTATGTGACATGATGTCTAGTTTACACCATATATTTTCTTTGATACGCGAATCAAATAAAATTTGTTTTTTACTGCATAATTCTAGTAATTATGCACCATTCTAAATGTGCTTAATACACATACTATTTTGATACAATACACGTGAAGAAGGCATATCATATCAGCTTAATACGGCATCGTTTACATAATTGAAACCAAACTAATTTAGTACGAATATAGTACTTGATACGTATTAAGCGATCTGTTATGTGCAATTACCTGTTTTTGTCCTCCATGAGTCTTCTTCGAGAGCCGCCAATAAACTCGGAAGAACGAGTTTAACACCATGAGCAGACAGTTTACTCATAACTACTCTAGCGGTGTCATCAGTAGCAGTTCGCACATACTGACTCGAGTCGCCAAAACACAAGAGCAAATGAGGCAAAACGTGAACAATGTAAGGTTCGAACAATCTGCCAAGCATCGTGCATAACATTTCGAAAGCGAACAAAGCTCCTTCGCGATGTCTGTAGTTCTTTTTATCTTGGATAGCCGTAGTCAACTTGTTCATAATGTCGAGTTGCTTCAACGCTAGAATTCCCATACCTTTAATAAGACCCGCCAATCCGTATGCCGCGCCCTTACGCTCACCGTACTTATCAGATTTGAGCAGTTGGTCCATTAAATTATCAACAATTTTCGGCGCATCTTCTTTAATAGAATCAGTGAGATGCGGTAAACAATTGGCCACGGCCTCTTGAACTTGCTGCGATGGTGTTGAAAGCGCGGTGATGAGACGCATCACAATGGGCTTGATTCGATGGTCATTCTTATCCAAATGTCTCGCCAGAGATCCCATGAGAATTACCACCGATTGTTTGATTGAATCGAAACTACCGATCTTTGGTGCCTTATCCATAAAGTCTTCGAAGACCGGTAACAACGACGTTATATTTGCACTGCCGTGAAGATCAACCGCCGCGACAGCGGCTGTAAGCATTTCGGTGCGTACCGCTTGATTCCTGTCTCCTAGACCGGTCAGAACAAAAAATTGCACAAGCCGATGTATCGTCTCGGCAGTAAAACAAGGCGCTATTTGAGCGAGTGCAAGCGCTACTCCGCGTCGTGGACCCCACATATCAATAGGCTGTTCAATTACTCGGCCGAAGTCATTTAATTTTGGCGGTATTAGATCTAATTTTTCATCATACAGATGCAACAAGCTATCCAGTACAGATGACGTCAGATGAGGCACACTAGCCAAACTGTGTGCTAATGCGATGGCGGCTGCTTGCTGTATCGGCTCTACTGGATGAGCAATGTCTTGAATCAGCTCCTTGCAAAGAACTTCCGGTTGCGCGGTAAAATCAGCCGCATTCCACAATTCATTGGCAAGAATCTTGTTCTCGTCGTTTACATCAAATCGAGCGATCCATATTCTTCTGGTCAGTTGATTGAGTTGATCCAAATTCTCTTTTTGAGATAGAAATGCTTTTCGTATCACCATTAGTCCGCGAAGTGCCGCGTCTCTTACAGTGGGCGAAGAATTTTGTAGCGCACCAATCAGAGAATCGATATCTTCGCTGGTGGCGATTGTCGCGCCTAGTTGTCCGCTGCCAGATTGTGCAACATCCAACAATGTCGCTATCGCATGAGGCTGCACTCGACCTGTTGAGATCTCCATTAGTTCGATTAGCAAGTCAAACATTTGTTTGCGTGGCAATAGTCGAGGATGTCTAATATCTTTGGAATCTTTAGAGCTGCTTCTTTGTTTAGCATGTTCCTGGATCAATTGCAGCCCCTGTACTATCATATTCTCATCTTTGTACGATAATAAAGTTTTCCTTATAAAGGGAAAAATGTAACAAAACGCAGGTGCTGTAAATAACTCTTTTTTTTTTATCGTAGCTGTATGTATAAGACTTAATGTTCTTTTAATCGCTATGTCAAGATTTTCCTCTTCCCAAGCTTGATCCAAATCACATAGTGGTTGCAATTGCCGCAATGTAACATGAGCAATAAGATTGCTTACAATCGTGCTATTATCTACCGTGATAGTTTTTTGAAGAGATATAAAAAGTTGAGACATTTCAGGAGCTGCCAATGGAGAGGCGAGGTTTTTCAAAATAGGTGGCAATAGATCCTTTAAGTGAAAAGATAGTTCCTGTTTATTTCCGTTTATCGAACTTTTTACCAGAGATACAGTGTGATCTATCTTGGCTTTTAATTCAGTTAATCGTTTGCGTACGCTTGTCTCTTTCGCTATTTGCGCCTTTATACTTTCCTCTTGTTTAGGCGTCAACTTCGGTTCCTTTATTTTGCCCTCCTTTTTACGTTTTTCATATAATTCACGCTTTAATTGAAGTTCTTCTTGTTGTTCCTTGAATGAGTAAACTTTACTTTCTCTTTTCATATTTACAGAATTGAGAATGTCATTGTCATCGTTTATAGGTAATACACTTTTGTCGTAAAGTTCACCTTCAGGAGTAAGATATATAAAATACTCGTCCTTGGTAACTCTTAAAATTTCCGGATTATCGAGCTTATCTATTATGTCTGATACAAGCGAAGGTAAAAAAATTTCCGGAGTTAATGATATAATTCTCGCAACTGCGTTTTCATAAGTTGGCAATGGTTTATAATTTTGTATCAATATCTTCTTCACTTCATTGCTATAGTTACGTAAGAACTCCTTTGGCACGATATTATGGTTCTTTGCGATTTTAAACCATAGATTCGGCGCAGCTTTTAACAGCACTGGATGATGAGACGGAAGTAAGGCATCTTTTATCATTTGGTACGTAAGTACTTCGAATAAAAAAGAACCGGAACACAATGCGAACAATCCGTCCGAAAGACATCTGCCTGTTACTTCTCCTATTAAATTTGCCTCTTCTTTGCTTTCTTTATCTGATTCCGACTTAATTTTGACATTTTCCAAAAACCTGCTAAATTCCATCAATAATGTTTGGGCGGACGTATAAGTACTCAGGCCTGTCATAATCTTTTTAATCAAAGGAAAACACCGTCGTCTCGTAGCAGAGTTTGCAGTGATAGCACAAGATACAATCGCGCGATAAATTCCACTTAGAGCTTTTTCGTTTAGCCTATTGGAAAATTCACTGATAAGTCGCTCGCATAGCGACATTATATGATACAAGATGTCATCGCCACAGGTCAACAGGAACTTTTCCGAAAAGAATATTTGTTCATCGATCGCATTCCACAATACATTTTGTTTATCGTTGTCAATTTGATCGGCTAATATTAACTTTAATAATAAATACGACGCGATTAAACCTTCGGTTACGGCCGCTGGTTGTGCACATTGCTGCATAGCTCGAGTTATTGCTTGCGCGAGGATTGGTACTATTACTCCCGAGTAAGGAGCAACAGGAGTTGTAAAGAATAATTTGATATAAGCAGTACGTACTGCGGCTGTCGACGTTTTTGCTGCCATACCTTTTTTAAAAGCATCTACCACTATTTTTGGTACTGTTGATGTAAATTTCTTGGACCACAATGCCATCATTTCGAGTGCATATATTAATGTTTTTTCATGAACTTCAGTCTCGAGTACTTTAATGAAATGCTCACAGGCTGTTTCAGCCAGTTTTTGTACAGTGCTACCTGAAGCAACATTGTAACTGAGATTACCTGCTCCTTGCAGCACAGAGATCTTGTGAGTCGCGACTGTGAGCTTTCCCTCTGATCCGTGGAATATAGCGAATACAGACGATAGCATTGCTTCTAAAGCAGTCGTGTCGGAACATTGTGAGGCAAGTTTCCGGCATGCCACAACCGCTTCATTTCGTACTAAATCTTCTTTAGAATGTAAATTGGCGAATAATCCTTTACTAATATCTTGACAGTATTGACTTAAGTCCAAACTTAATCCATTTAATATGTGACCAACTGATTCAATTATGATTTCTGGATTACGTAACATTGCTTTTTGTAAAGCAGGAAGTAAATGAGATTTGAATTCTTCATGTGTTAATCTTCGGAGAAATGGTGCAGCTACATCTACTATATATAAATCTGGTTTCTTCTTACAACTAATTGTTACTTTTATAAAAATTTCTACCATATTTGCCTGAAAATTATACGAAAATATACAAATAAAAAAGAATAAAGAATAACTATATAATGTATATATATATACAATATATATATATATATATATATATGAATAACAAAGAAATAAAAGAAGAAGGAGAAAGAATGAGTCTTCAATTACATTGTTTCTCTTACCTTTAACCGTGCAATCAAATCATCTCTTTTTATAACTAAATATCTTGTAAGTAAACTTGCTAAAATAATTACACCATTCCCAAGTTCCAAGTTTCTTAAATTTTCCACATAAATTACTTCTATGCCTGTAGCAATAGTCCATTCATGTGCGAGTAACATGTATACTTTATTTGTAAGTTTTTTATCTGCAGATGCTAACGCTGCAGCAGATAAATTTGCCTGTGCCTTAATGAGTCGCAATAATGTTTCATTGATATATACTTCCTTATTATATCCATAAAGAATAACTAAAGTTGACCATTTTAATACAATATATGCAGTTAAAGTAGTATTTGACCTATAAAAAAATACACAATAAACATTAAAAATCATCGCTTAACAACAAATATAATTACAGAATGAAATAATTTTCAATTCATCATTTACGTGGCTATGACATTCTTATGCCAAACAGCTTGCTCAGAAATTACAGTTGTCATATGTTTAATTGTAGCCTCTGGTTGTTTTTTTAGCAATTCTACAATCAAGTTTTTTATATAGGATTTGGAAGCATTGTCTTTGTATCTATGTAAGGTAAGTACAACTACCTTACAGAGTCTATTAACAATTTTTTCATTAATACCTAAAACAGACCATTACATCCTAATATTTATTGTCAGTACTAGAAATTTATAACATATATGACATAATATAAATAGATTTTTGGCAAATATTGAAATATAGTCATTATCACATAGATATGATCATAAAAATAATATTCTTTTTACTTATTATAAAAAAACTTTTTTTTGTATGATTTTTCTATATCATGCAATTTAATATATAATATATAATAATTTTATCTCAATTTATAATATAAAGTATAAAATAATTCATACAATATAAAATAACTAACCAATTTTGAAATAAATTATTTACTTAAGCTTGTTTATTTAGCAACTTGATTTATATTTGTATTTCAAAAACCAAATTATATGGAAAGTATATTTATTAGAGTATATCTAATAAGTACCTAATAAATTTTATATTATACAAAAATAAATCAGTGCATGTATATATATGTATAGGAAAACATACTTATATAAATTTTAATAACATCAACTAGTAAATTAAGACCTGGAATCTCACAATTTGATTTTTATAAAAACACAATTTAGGAGAAATTATTCAAATTTATAAAATGTTTAGGCTGTTCTTTATTTTGCCTCAACATAATTTATTTAAAATATGCAACAAAATTGCAATAATCTATATCTTAGTAGATTTTTCTTATTTGTTTATTGCGCCTTTGAATGTAAAAATCACTATTATATATAAAAAAAATAGTAGTTTTTATAAAATTCTACCGGGATTTGACAGTACAGTGACGACATTTTGTATAACCTCATGGCGCTCATTTTTACTAGCTGTTTGTATACGATTCGGCAAATCTTTTAGGGCTTTTGCCAGCTGCAACACAAACAGTAATTATAATACGTAGCAGCAATAAAAATAGATATATTATTATATTTTCTACAGTTCTCCACGTGACTCGCTCACCTCAACATCCGCCATATTTCTTTCAAAACCGGACTGATCTTAAAGCGCCCTTCTTTGTGAGTGTGTACATACATCCAATATTAATAGGTTTGTTCTACTTGCTTACACGAAAAGTGTATAGTAGGTCTGTTCTTTTTCCATACTTTGGCTGCACTACAGTCTATCTTTTTTTATCCATATTAAAAGGAAAAAGGTAGACTGTGAACTAGTGCAGCCAAAGTATGGAAAAAGAACAGACCTAGTGTACACTTTACACTTTTCATACAATAAACTTTTTAAGAGTGGGGGAAGCGACATTTACGGCCGATTTCTTCACACTTCCCGATAACTATCCTCTGGATAAAGATATCTGTGAGATAAATAAAAATTCAATTTCTTCACTGAAACCTCTGGTTATGTATCTAACAGATAGCTATTCTGCATACTACCAGCTT
>QVOB01027181.1:0-17603 GCA_014839585.1 Pseudomyrmex concolor | reverse complement strand
GATATACGTATTTATGTCTTTGAATTATGACATGAGACAAACGTCCGGATAGAATTTCACATGCGCGAAAATGACAGTTTATTAACTGTACGCGTCATATAAATAAAAATAAATCGATACAAAAAAAAAAAAAAACATAAATCGACACATAATCATTTTGTTGTAAAATTTTTTTAAATATTTAAAAGAGACAACTGATATTAACTATGTACCACATATTTGAGATACATATACAATATTAAACATATGTCAAATGTGTCTGAAAAAATAAAAATACTCACTGAATTGAATGTTTGAAATGTTTTCCCGCGCGGCAATCTTGTGCTAATATTGGGAAGGGAGAAGCGTCTATTTGGAAAATCGAGCATTCACCGGGTCTGCGCGTTTATTTGCGAACGTGTATCCCTCCATTATGCGAATGTCTACACGGCTGGTGTTGTAAGTTGGGACAATTTGCAGCTGGTGCTGAACTCGATGCACAAGTATCAACCGAGAATCCACCTGGTGAAGCGGCCAGACTCGGGTACGGCGAAGCCGATTGTGGACCTCGAGAAGGAGCCGCACAAGACCTTCATATTCCCGGAGGCCATATTCACCGCTGTCACCGCCTATCAGAATCAGCTCGTAAGTTTCACTTTGTTTCTCGCTACCGTTAACGCTCCCGCCTTTCCTTTTGTTCACTCGCTCTCTTTCTCCTCTATCTTTCATCCCGCGCGGCGGGTTAGTACGTCTGTCCGATCGTCTGTCCGGTCGCCTCCGGTTCTCCGTGTCTCGGCCACGTCCACACGGGACTGGTTCCTTCATTTCGCTCGCCACGGCTCTCTTTCATCCCCGATAATCGTTTCTGTCGAGAGCGAGCGATCTGTCGAGAGCGCGCGAAGACACTGGCGTAACATCTCGCGTATACGTTGGCGTTAACAATTAAATACTGCGAACACGCTGCGTATGAAGAGAATTTGTTTATCTTCTTTTTTTTTTGCGATTATACAAAATATTTGATAGACTTTTTATATAGAGTTTTTTGCTTTATGATGTATTAATTATTTTTATTTTTCAATCATTTTTAAAGCTCAAATTAATTCAAATTAATTAAGTTGAGTACATTTTGTAAATTTTTAGTGTGGAATGGATTTGGTGGATGGTTTACTAGAGAACGATGGAGTTATACTTTACATTATGAGTGTGCTGTGATTAACTTGTTAATTTTTATTTCAATTTATTATTGTTTCATACAATGAAAAAGATTCAAATAAAGAAAACGTTTGGTTTTATATTGAAAAAAATAAGATACACGTACATCTTATGATTTGGCTTGTATCTGTCTTAATACTTTGTTTAATTGTCTTTGTTTAATTCAAATTAATAAAATTTTTTTTTAATATGTAAATTGTACAGTTGTTTATTGTACAGTTTGTGCAAAACTCTTATTATTTTCTAAAAGTTCGGATTTTAGATAATAAATAAATATTACATATAACGGTTTGACAATGTTTCTATTATAGTGAAACATTATAATTCGAACATATTAATCGCTTGAAAGTCATTAAACGTGTGACGCGTCACACAAAGAAGTCGGCAAATATAGATGCACTAAAAACGCGAAAGTCCCCAAGTAGATCCGCCACTATTATAGCGCGGTATGCGAACTATCAAAAGGCGCAACGTGCACAAAACAGCCGAGATATTCGTAAGGAGAACGCGGAGTCTGCTAGTCTCGACCTCTCGTCTTCCGTGTCCAAGTTCAGATTCCGTGTTCAACGTCGCAGGAACGACGGGCATTATCGTATTTCACGATAGTCGTTTAGAGCCCAACCGCGGGCGTCATGTGTGGTCCAGGTCAGCGTCGTTCGCATTCCACGGGCGTCGCGGCGCGTCTCGTTCCACCATCTCGTTGCCGTCGAGAGGAACTCAATTTCGTCGTCCCTTCTGCGCCAGGCAACGACGCTGGAATTTCGGATCTCGACGCAGTAGGTAAGATCTATGATCCCTCTACAGAGGCGACAACGGACAACTATCTGGCTGTGTTTCCGATGTTTATCCTGGTCTCGTTTAATCGATCTTCTTCTTTTTTGACCGCGAGATCAGCAATGATTTGCTGTTCGTTTTTCTTGAGGAATACCGGATTTTTTTTCACAGAGAGAGAGAACGCTTTAATTCGGACGAAATTCTTTGCTTTGATTCTTGAAGAATTAAAAAAAAAAAAAAAGATGAAGGACACTTTCGGCTTGAACGCTGCCAAGACACGTAAAATTATAATAATAGTCCGATTCTCTAATTGCAATTACGTGACCGGAAAGAACGATGATCCGCTTGATCCATCTTAGCGTGACACTCGATCTCGTTAAGCATCTCGCGGAAACACTGAGTGTCCATCATCTTCATCCGCTTTATTTGTCCATTGCAAAATGTTTCGCTCGGGATTGTCGTCATTTCGACGAAGTTTTCCAAAAAGACAACGCCGGTGCAGACG
Organism: Pseudomyrmex concolor; assembly: GCA_014839585.1. Lineage (NCBI taxonomy): Eukaryota > Metazoa > Arthropoda > Insecta > Hymenoptera > Formicidae > Pseudomyrmex > Pseudomyrmex concolor. The sequence continues at coordinate 15,133 of QVOB01027181.1, read as the reverse complement.
AAAATCGACGGAATCGGCGACTCTAACGGGTGGTCCCACGAACCCTCGACGACGACGACGACGACGACGACGACGACGAGAGCGACGCGGTTGTTGATGATGATGATGAGGTGCGAAGAGACGCCCCGGCAATTACCTCAGGCCAGTTTCTCTTCCACGCCGTCCTCTCTTTTGTGCCTGTCGCTTTCTGCGTCCTCTCGTCTCGTCATTATCGTTCTTTGCGGTTTCCTTGTCGCCTCCGAGTTTCTTCCGTCCGCTTGTCGTCGTTTTTTTCTCTTTATTTTTTCCGCGTCTTCCCGAAGAGGAATGTCGAATGTCATCGGCCGATCGTTCTTTTGATTGTCGAAGCTTCTTCGGGACAATATCCACATTGTTGATATTCACGCACGTCCTCCGAATCGAAAAGAGCAACATAGCTTAAATCTTCTCGCGGTAAGAATCGACCCGGTCGGGACAAAGTGTTCGCGAACATGGTGAGCGAGCGCGAACGTCTCTGTGACTTTTCAACAAGCTCGAAAATAGACGGGATAGAGTGGCGGGGATCGAGGAAAAGAAGAGGCAAATGATTATCGCGAACGTCAGCGGTGGGCGCCGCGGTCGAATGAGAGCTAGAAGACGAAGAAGAATAAAGGTGTATCGTGGAATGCACGTTAGTGACGTAGAAATGCAGCGGAGTGCGCGACCGACGGCGGATGCCGCGAGGTAGATAGATAGACCAGATACGGCTTGTTCAGAATGTGAGAGACAAGTCCCCCGAGATTCGGTAAAAAAAAAAAAAAAAACGAGGCTACAGCTTGTTGACAAGATCGGGATCGGCAATATATTAAAAAGACTGCAGTCGAGATGAGCGAGATGAGCGCAAGAGATACTGCGAGTCTGAAATAGTTGCGGGCAAAAATCTACATGGCAAAACTATTAATAATAATATTAACATAAAAAAAGATAAAGATAACGATAAAACTTTTCGTGACAAAATGCTGATTTTAGGAATGCAAAGACTCATTTTTTTTATTAGTATTGCATACTTATTAGATTCGAGAGATTTAGTTTAAAATACTCGTTTGTGTGTGAAATGTATTTGATTGTCACGTTCAGCAACGCGCAACTCAAAAAATTTCTCTGACACATGCTGAGTTTAACAAAAGATGGAAGATGAAAAGTGAAACACGAGTCGGCATCATCAGTGCCGACGAGTCGCGGTTGGTTGCTGATGGCAAACGATCTTAGCGGAATGATTCGGACTCCCCATCGGCGAACAAATTCGTGTGTACAGCCGATTTTTGGCACAGATTCCCCGAGTTCGCTTACTGTGCACCGTTTCGAAATCCATTCGTCGCGGTTTGCGCGTTTCTCATCGCTCGTCGTCATCGTCGGGGGTGCGCTCGTTTAAAGAGGACTGTCGTCTTTCCCCGCGATGCCGCGTATCGTTGCGCACGCTTTTTGCCGTCTCCAGTACCCGGCGGGCTTCCCGTTTCCCTTCCCGAGACTCATAACGACCTACGCGACCAATTCGATTCGTCTTTCTCGCTCGCACCACGTCATAATTCATAACCTAACTGCCGTTTCTCTTCCTTCCCTCCGGCTGCTGCTTGCCGTAGTCTTCTCCATCCGTTCTGCCGGCTCCTTATCGCCTCCTGATGTCGCCTCCTCTCTGGTGCCGGTGCTCTTCGTTATATTTTCCTGGTCGCGTCGTTGTAGACATTCATTATGCGAACACTTCCACGAGCATTTACGTTCAAGATTTCCACTCTTTTGATCTTTCTTTAGTGAAGAGAAAGATGTGAAGATATCAGTAACTTGGAATTAATAAACACGAAGGACTCTTAATAAACTAAAACAATCTTGTTCATTACTTAATTTTAAATAAATTTATTTTTAATAAATTTTTAATTGAAAGAAATAGAATTTAAGGTCTAAAGAAATATACAAAATAAATAAATAAAATAAACATCTTGTAAATTTCACAATAAGAAAAATTAAAAATTAAATTTAAATAGATGAAATACAATCGTATTGAATTTCTTTAATATTTTTTGTTTAAAAATAATTTTTTTCACTGTATTTTAAATATTTATCAAAAAACAACGTTCTTTGGTGTCACATTTTAGATAGAATCAATTTCCACTTTTTTCCTATTTGTTTGTCACTATGAAAACTGCCGTCGCAACCGTCTTTCAGTCGTTGCTCGTTATTTGCAACTGCGTTTGTACTATATCCACGCTCGAATCGTTTTCGTTGCTTTGTATTTATTTATCGACGACACAATGTCACAGTCGACGTCTTCGTCGTCGTCTATTATCCACGACTTGTCCACTTTGTGCGCGCTTTCGTTTCTCATGCCGACCGAGATAGATGCTTTTCCTACTTTTAGAAATTTATTTGTCAACAAGATGACAGTCTCCGCTTTGTAGTATTTTCAGTGGTCGTGCTGGAAATTCGGCGTGCCCGAAACTTGGCTGCACGCGATGTTGCAATTCATTTTCATCTATTCTGCTTTTAATTGTCGTCTTTATGAAGCTCAAATCTCTCTTTGATCGCTCGCGATCGTTGTCTACTATATATTTATTTTTTGAAGCTGTGTGAAACTGCCTAGTTCCAGTTGGTTAAGTCGACACACATGAGTTACACGTCGGAATGAGATAATTACATAAAATCATATCTCAGTTTTAGACGCGGTTTTAAAAAAATTAGATATAATTAAATAACATGTTTTTCTCTTTTTTCGATAATTTATGTGCGACGAGATTAAAGAAAAAAAAACGCACAATGACCGCGCGTTTCAGTTCCGAGTACTTAATTACGCAGAGGCATGAGGCACAAAGAAAATCTCGTGATAATTATGCGATTATGAATAATTATTGTACGTCGCCGCGTCCTGCGAATGCACAATGCGCGCTATACTCGATATACCTGGTGACGTAATTGCGACGCACATTTAACGATGTGTTTGCACACGTATGCGATTGCACGTCATCGTGTCGCAGGATGCACATCTATTCTCCCGTCTCGCGAAATTGTGGTAAATTAGGTGCGTAAGCGTGCATTAACAATAATAAGCGCGGCTTGCTTTGCAATCGGCGTTGATGCGGAAGTTACATTCAAGGTTGTGTGTGAAGCGCCGTAATTTTTTTCTCACTATTGTAATTATACAAATGTTCTACGCAAAATTTCAGGGAGAATATCTAATCAACAATTTTCTTATGGAAATACTTTATAGCAGGCTCTATAATTGGATTCAAAATTATCGCAATGAATTGTTTGCACATCGTAATAAAAGTCATGTCGGAAATATATGTACACGTGGGCTAAATTCACGCAGTCTCGATGTTACGACAAACCAAAAATAATCGTTCGGCACAAGTGCCACAAGCTCGTCGCTAGTCTATGTAGGGCTTATGTTTAAAATATGGACAACTATGTAAACCTGGGAGAGAGAATTGAAAGCACAAATACAAAGGAAATTTTAAGGAAAAGAAACAAAAGAAGGAAAACAAAGAACATCAAGAAACTAAAACAGCAAACAGTTACGCACTTAAAGAAAAAAGAATTTTTTCTCGTAGTTTTTTAATTCTTTAAAGTTTGGAATTTAAGAAGACAAGTGCTTTGTTCAAATTCTAAAATAGAGTGTTTTAAATTTTTAGTCTCAAAATAACTTCCAATTATCGAATTTTCGTATATTTCATTGTGAAATTGAATGTGGTATTGTAAAATTTTGAAAACTTTTCCAGATTTTGTGTTTTCAAGGTTTTTGTTTGTGATTCTCTCTGTTTTCACTTGTCGACAATTTTGAAAGCAAAGATCGACGTTTAAGAAAGGAAGAAAGAGGTGAGAGAGGCAGAAGAGGCCGAAAAGGAGGCAGGCAATGGTTTTAGTGGCTGCAGGCGTCGTCGGCGCGGGCGCGAACGAAAGAAAACATAAATAATCGCGTTCAAATGAGACAGGAAGGAGAAGACGAAGGAAGAAGAAGAAGAAGAAGAAGGGCTGGGCCCCTCTCTTGGAGCCACACACGGCGACTCGGCGCTTGTGCATTTCGACCTCGTCGAACTTCATGCTTGGCTGCGAGCTATGCTGCTCCACCCTCTCTTGTCGCCCTCCCAACGACGCTGAGGAGGAAGCTGACACGACTTTGATTGTCGAAGCCGCTCTGTACCGAATCTTTTTGCGTTCGTAAATGACATATCTCGCATATCCAAAGTTGTCTATTTGATATCTCGAACGAGTTATCTCGCTATCGAATACATCGCTCATTAAACTTCGCGATTTGATGTCTTTCAAGGTTTCAGACTGCGACGCGAGATGCAACACACATGCGTGAGGATTAATTAATTCACCGTTCACGGTACGAAGCAACACGCGCGTCGCGTGAGCAGAGATTAAAATTAACGTGCTTCCGCTCGTCGACGTCGAAGCGACGTTAATGATCATGTTATGATATCACACTTTTCTTCTCATCGAGACCCCTGACACCGACGGACGGCTGCGTGTCGCCGCTCGCTTTGCCGGGAATTAACGCTCAAGTGGTTGCGTGAATTTTCATGAGTCCGATGCGCGTCTACTATCTAGAATAAACATAAAAACATCATCGTTCTCGTCAGGTAGCACATTTCTTCCTCGGTTGCGATGCATCATAGATCTTCGCGATTGCAATTCTAACGAGGTAGCAATCTCTCTCAACAGTAGTTTCTTTTAGATCTTGAACATTGAATATATGTATGGCTATCATCGGAAGTGTCAAGTGAACATGAAAAGCTTCCAAATGTAATAGTTTATTTAGAAATAAACGTGATTTTTCTAATTATAATATTGATATTTTTTGAAAAGAAATTAAACCGAAATATAAGTATATTCTAATTCTGACAAAAAAAAACTTGGAGTTCTGATTTCTCGCGTGCACAGATTCTTTCGGGTCCATTTCGTTGACAAAGGCGCGTCGCGTTTGAATTAAAACGTTGCTCGCGACGTTACGTCGCGACGTATTTATAAATCAGTCGGCGTATGATAATTTAATTTTATCGCTAGTCGTCACCATAACGGCAGAGCGGCGTTTCGGCGGCAAAGGGCGAAAAAAAGGAGATGGGCGTGCGAGCGTGGCGGAGAGCGAGCGCGCACAAGCGGCACTAAATAGCGCGCCGAGGCGAGAGAAACGTCGGGACCCCTTCCTCAATGAGCGTGTCTCTATTAAATCTATTATTAGAGACTCGGAACTCTACGGGTGCGAAAGCATCCCTTTCAATTACCTACGGCTTCATTTCGCGCCGTCTCTACCGGGTGTGTGCGACTTCGGGATGTGCGCGTAAGTAAGGGAACGATAACGTTCACATAAGCTCCTCGAAAGGAGTTTCGTAGATCGCACAGAGCTGAGGATATTATCCGAGGATCTGGATTGGAGCATCCGGAAAGATCCGGAGGGTTTAAGGATGCGATAGGATTAAAGTATCAAAGGATCCGTAAAGTCAGAGACCTAAAATTCTGAGATGTAAATACTGAAAGATTTGAAAACTCAAAAATTCTCAAGGATATGAAGATCTAAGTGAGAGAGAATCCAAGAGAATACCGGAGATGGATTCACATATATTTTCCAGAGATTCGAGAACGTGAGGAATATATAATATAGAAGGTGAAAGTCACATTTGCAGAGTTGAAATATTTCAAAGATTTTAAAAAAGTTGTGGTTGTTGATGTTCAGAATTTGATCGCGGAGTTTATTCAAGATGATATGAACTTTCGACAAAATCTCTGAACATACGAGGAATCTAAATCAGAAGATTCGAGAATGTGATAAACTTACTACAATTTCAAGGTTGCGAAAATTTTCTCGAAAACTATGAGAGTTTGAAGAAAAGAGAAGAGAAAGCGAGTAGTCATTATTTATCGGCAAACGTCAATATCGTAGCATTATAAATCCATTGTAAAATATTACGACAACGTTCAGACTCTCTTCATTTCGCAAAGACAAGTATAGATTTCCGTGTTGTTTGCAACACGCCGATCAAAACCCCGTCAAGCTGTCCATTACCGAAGCTGATTTACTGTTGTGTTAAGGTCGCTACCGCAATTAAACGCCGTGCGTGGTAACGATCGACGTATATAATGTCGCCGTAATGAGGAAACACGCGTTTCCCGATAAACTGAATATTATCGTTGCGTGAAATAATGTTCAACTTTATTCCGCGCTAAGCTGAAGTTTACGATGCTTATCCACCGCGTCGCCGGTCGCCTCTCGCGCAATTAGTCTTGCAAATTCGATTACAAGCGCGCGCCGGAACAATACGTGAAGCGTTATCGAGAGTTTATTAGAGGTGCCTTTTAATCATCGCGCTCGCGCCGGCGATTTTAATTTTAAATTCGTTCCGAACATATACACTCTTCTTTGGAATATTTTCATAATAACTGTCTTGAGCGCAATTAACGACTTTAGCCTATCAAAAATCTACGACTAAAAATTATCTCCTTCGGGAAGAAATCGAGTCTTGGCAATTATTCAATTATGACGATCTTGATCGTTGATCACGAAAAGAGGAGTTACAACAATTTATAATATGTTTCATGTCGTTAGAAATATATTTTTCAAATAGCAGTCTTTATTTTTTATTTTTATAATGCGATCAATAACTTACATCATAATTTCGTGGAACAATGTAGGTATATAATTGTAGACGTATCAAAGAGAAGACACATCGCGAGAAAGCAACATCTTATTTTGTTCTTCGTTTATTTAAAAAAATTATACGCAGATGTGGGCCTCTAATGGACACTCTGGAGTGTCCAGTTTTTGTTACACAAGTGTGATTTAGATCTGTATCATTCTCGGAGCCTCAATTACCCAAATTTGCGTAAAAGGAAAAAAGTAAATGAGTTCGAGTTTTTCGACCTCTTCCTGCTCTTCGTGTCATTTCTCTTGCACTTCCTGGTTATGGACCTGTGCACGCGAGCCGCGAGTAAGTTGGCGTCCGGAGTATTCGGGTCTTCTTTATACAGTCGTGCCTTCTTGGTCCGCTCCGCCCACTGTGTTCGCAAATTCTCTCTCAATTTTCATCGGCCCAGCGCTCCGCAGCTGGACGTAATTGGCTATCTGTCTTTCGATCAGTCGTGCCGATCTGTCCTCAGACCGCCGATCGGTGACGAGGCCCTGATGTATGGCCCTGCGTGTACTGCTGACAGAAAATTGCTTTCCGCCGGTCTTGGAAATGCGCAAATTTCGCATTGAAAGTTTTGTCGCGTGACACGCTGTGGAAGTCGAAGTTACGCGGCATTTATATGCACTGGGTGTATAAATATATATGAGTATTTCATCATATTCTATCTAAAACTAGAATTTGCAAAAGAACTATAGAACACAAAATGTTTTTATATATTAAATCTTTGACAATTTAGAAATTATTAATAAAAAACGAAAAAACGCATAAAACAGATATTTTAAAAGTCGAAATATTACTTTTATAACGGCAAGACACCCTATAGATGTGTTTTGTTCACGACGATTAACTGACTAACAACGACCGAAATCTTCTGTGACGAAGAGGATTTCCGAAAATTGCGAGCAGGTACATATGTACATACATACGTCGGCGACCATTTAAAGACAAAATTATGTCTTTCTCTGGCGAGACACGATATACCGCAATTAAAGATCTACAAAGGATACAAAAGAATTCGTGCGTGATAGCAACAGTTCGACACATTATTGCGAATAACGAGACGAATTCATAAAACTTCTATTCTCGACTTTACCTGATACATATTTAAGTTTTCAAAAATTAAAAACTTTTCTTACTGATACATATTTGTGATATATTTTTTGTTTTACAAATCGGCTCACTTTGTTGCATTATTTCTTATTTGATATAAAACAAATCGCTCTCTTTTTTCACGTTTAAAAGATTTTTATTGCACATTTTGGCTGCTCTTTCGATGATACCTTTGTCTACTAGTTAATCGTTTCGTACTCTTCAATGACTCGCGAACGCGAAAAATCACCGAATGTCTCGTTCGCGCTTCGCACACGTCATGGCATGCGTTCTCATGCGTGGCGGAGCGTCATCTCACGGGATGCATCTCCCGCGAGGATTTATTCGCACGCGGCGGACTCGATAGCTACCGAGCCGAGCAGAACGGCGAGCATGCGGGGCGAATTTATCACGCGGTGTACCTCTCGCTGCGCGCTACCACGGCCGACATCGTAAATCGGTCTGGGAAGTGGTCCAAACGTTTGGCCGAGCCGTGTCAGCGAAATCGTATAACTTCGACGGACCGACCGCGTTTGTTGGAAAGCTCGCATCAGTGGCGCCGAGGCATCAACGCCATCGCTGAAAAGTTTTTATTGGTCAATGTGTGATAAAAAAATCCTCTTTGTAATGCAAACTTTTATCAATGTTTTGGGAACATTAGTTCCTTTAAATTGTTATTTAATTTATAATTATTTTATATTATATCTGTGAAGAGGGGAAGGATAAAAAACCATAAATTACATTATCTAGAATAGTGTACAACAGAATTATGTTATTGAAAGAAATATATTTTCATCAAAAAAACGCGTGAATTCTGAAGAAAGAAATATTGAAATTTCTATGAAATATAACATCGCACGCCAATGCAAACCTTCCGTAAAGTAAAGAGCTTGACAGGGAATGTTAGTCGGTAAAGCGTCGATATCAAAGACCAGAAGTCATTCTGACCTCGCGAAACTCAAAGAACGGCGGCGGCGGTATATCGCCGGCGATTCGCTCGTAAAGTGACGACGACGACTACGACGACTACGACGACCACGACGACGATGCGTATCGTCAGGCAGACCGGCAGACGACCGATGACGAGAAGCGAATGAAGCGAAAAGGAGACGGACGACGGAGGTGGCAATGTTGTCGAGAGGGCGACGATGCTGACGGCGGGTGGTGGTGGTGGCGGGCCAGATGTTTGGCTAATGATGTCAGCGGAATCGTAACTAAAACCGAGGCGGCCCCGAGCTTAGCACCGGCTTAGCTTCAGCTTTGAAGGAAAGAGTCTTATTACTAGCGGCCTGCACGTGCTGCTCGTGAGCGCGAAACTGTAGGGTAATTGGACCACCCACTCGACACACCAACACCACTCACGCTCCTTCTTTGTTTTTTTCATTCTCTCTTTCTCTCTCTCTCTCTCTCTCTCTCTCTCATTCTCCATTTCTTTTTGCTCCCGGCCTCCGTCGCCGAGGACGCGAAAACGGCGGCGAGCTTTCGACAAGCAGATAAACTGGAAGTCGCGCGACGACTTCCAGTCCTGCTGTCGTTGATGTAGCTAGCGACGGACACGCGGAAGGAGATGCTGACGTGTGTCTGTGGGCTTATCGAAGACACCAGTTTTGTGCAATTCGTGAAATCATTATACGACTACTGATAAGTGGGAAATAAACGTGTGATAGAAACGGACGTGACTTGTTGCCTCGTAAATGCGCATCGATTATAGATTACAGATGTTGTTACAAGATCCGTCGTTATTTCTCTCTCTTTTTCTTTCTTTTTTTCTTTCTAGTAATTAAATTAAGTTTGAAATAGTTACTCCTTGAATATTATTAAAAATATTAAATATAATCCTACAAATAACAAATATGAATTCTGTAATTTTTCTGAATTTTTTAAATTGTTCTATGTATTAATTTTGTTTAGCGAGACTGATGATGATCTAAAATAAAGATCGAAACGTTCCTCTGTATAGACTACTTTTGAATTTATTCAAGCCACCTCTAACTCTGGTTTCAAGGCTGGAAAGTCTATTTTAATTATAATTCTACAAATTTTGTATTTTGTATTTCTATAAATTAAAAATGTTTTTTATTAATTATAGTTCAAAACTTAATTCTAAAACTAAAATGTGCTATCGAAGTGTCTGTTAATTTTATTAAATTGGATTGTTATCTTGGAAACCGAACGCCTTGTTTGTTTCTGACTTTGAGTGCGAATTAATTGGACCACCTATAGACAGTTGAGCGTTGCGACAAGCGGCTCCCTTTTCCAAATAAATAACGCGCGTGTTGCGTCTTGAGTAACCAAAAGACGACCGTACCCCAAATCGAAGCAGCAGGAGCGTGTCGTTCGAGCGAACCGCACATCTCGTCTGTGACACTCGACCCGGAAGACAGCTGATTTATGTTTTCTGGAACGCTCGCCGGACGGAAATTGGATAGGTCCGTGTCGTGGGATATCACTGCGCTTGTTTGACATTTTTATGTGGTACCGCTCGATGTTTTCCTTTATTCGGGTGCCAGCGAGAAGACGCTAATTAACGCGCCTAATCACTCAATTACCTAAGTTCTGTTACGACTAACTAACACTTTATTAACACGTTCGCTGCCACTCCAGTTTCGCGTTGTGCTATTCCGTATATTGGTTTTAATTTTAATAACTAATAACTTTCATGAAAAACTCATGGAACAATTACGATTAATTTTCTAACAATGTGTAACCTCTGCGATGCCAGTCGCTCAAATGACATGCTGAAGCTTGCACAGATATTTGAATCTATCACACGTGACGTTGTCGGCATCGAACAGGTTAAAGAGATGTGCTGTATCCTTGTGCTCGTGTATTCTTTTACAATACTCGAAAAAATTTATATTTTATTTTAATAAATAATAAAAGCGTCACAAGAATATTAGAAAAATTAACGAGCTCTATACATCGGATACGTAAGTTGAATGAATAAATAAAATATGAGAAATTTCACGGGTTCGTATTCGGACTGTTGAAACTTTGTTCGACGTACTGTCAACTAAACATGTTCTTTCATGGTCGTGAGAAAAATTTTGTCAATATGTTTGTCTATGTTACGTTTAAATGCGAAAAATTTTGTCAATTCAACACGTCTTTTCAAAACTTAGCAACGGTCTGTGCGATCAGGTAAACTTTGAGTCAGGAATTTATTCTCAGACTAGTGCGGAAAATGTAGAGCAAAAGTCAAAGAGGACAAGAGCTATAGGTTAAATTTAAAGTGATGGGAACGATATCGAAAAACGGGGCCACCTGTATATCTATCACGTCGTGGGTGGGCTTGTAGGTAATGCGAAACATCCAACTTAGGGCACAGATCCGACTTAGGGTACATTTCCTTAAGGGTAGCTCGCATAAGAAAAAGATAGGGAACGGAAGGAGTGAGAGTGAGAGAAAACAGTCTGACCACTTAAGAGGCTACTACAAACGTGACGATGTGTAGTCCAACACGTAGACAAACTTTCTCGGATTTCCTCGTGCGGACCACCGTGCCGGTCGATGATTTTTCAAGGACCGAGTCTGAACAAGCATTCTTTGCAGCGAGAGTTAAAGTTAACTTGGCGATGAATGAATCCAACAAAGTTATTATGAAAAAATGATAAATTGCGAAAGAAAATTGTGAGCGACTAAAAATCTAATAATGCGTATCAAATACAACAGTGGAAAGCGTTACAAATATAAATCTATAATTTCTCAAAGGATTTGCGCACAATATGTATACGGTAGTTTTTCTTTCTTGCGCCGCGGAAATAGAGATATCTATTAGCTTGAACATTTGTCATGTTTCTTTTATGTTCTTTTCATATTTACATCTTTTTCAAATTACAAATCATATTTATGCTTTTTTGAGGAAACTACTAGTTCTTTTAACCGTCTCTGTTACCTTTTTCTGAAAGATTACTTTTTGATACTTGTGTTCAAATAATGCTGCTTATTTTGTTTGATTGAAAAATGATTTGGTTCAAACAACAAATGAGACATCAATACAACTTTTCTATTTTCGGAAAAAACAACAAACAGAATAGAAAATGCGCATTCCAGATCTAGGATTTTTTTTCTCATGGCGCCCCCGAAAGATACCCGTGTATCAACGACGCTTACCGTATCTCTTCCCTCCAATCCCCTCCGATTGTCTATCTCCCGCCCTTGTGATGGTAGGTACGTCGCTTCGCCGCCTTCTTCTAATTTTACGAGCCGTTGACTCCCGATCGATGGAACGAACCGTTTCGAAACAGCCGACCGTTTTCCGCCACGCGCCGTTGCTCGTCGCGCCGGTGACGTAATTTTCCCGAAGCGAAGTCGGGAGAGAGCTCACGCTGCGCGAGCGGGTAATAAGATCGGGGAATTTGCGAGAGATCGCCTCGATGTTAATGCGAGTCCGAGGGCGACCGAATCTCCGATTCTGCCGATCTCTCTCTCATCCGTCGCAGCGACTAACCATCGCTTTTCCGTCTGTTACAGATCACGAAGCTCAAGATCGACAGTAATCCCTTCGCCAAGGGCTTTCGGGATTCTTCTCGTCTTACCGACTTTGAAAGGTGAGTTACTTGATGACTTATGTTAACTATGCAACAGCAAAATATTAAGAGTACTACTTTATAACATCCTTAGAAAAATAAAAAAATACAAATCGTAAGAGTAAACGTAGAGTTATACAAATAAGTCTTTTGTTAAATATTGCAAGTACACGGATAAAAGACTTTTTGTGTAAAAAAAACGCAAAAAAATATTTCTAGCTAAATCATATATTATCCTTAAAAAAAATTTTTCCGTTCAAAAAATTCTTCTAGCTTTGTTCCGAAAAAAATTTCACCGGACTATAGAAAACGAAATATATAATGGAGCAGTTTCCCTTTTAGGGAGACGATGGAGTCGATGCTGGCGGAACAGCAATCGCTGAGGTTTCCGCATCGACTGCCATTCGAAATGGAACAGCTCCAGGCGGGTGCAGTCAGCAATCTTAGCCTGGAGGAGAAAGCCCTCTGGGCTGCTCGTTCTCAAATGCTGCTGAGGGCGGCTGCGGCCGTAGCCGTCAGCAGCCCTTACGCTCAACTGGTCAACCCCACTCTGGTCTATCCGGGTGTATCGGCGGCGGGAACTAGCCATCAGCAGCAGCAGCATCAGCAGCAGCAGCAACAGCAGCAACTAGGTCATCTGTGGTGGGCGGCGTCGTCGATCGGACCGATCTTTGCGGCAGCGCATCATCAGCAGCAGATCGCATCCGGATCCAGCACCCAGCAGAGTCCGACGGGACCCGCAGCACCGCGACCACTCTACCCCTCACCTCTCGTGCTAGCTCACCACCGATTTTCGCCGTATCACACCACAACGACTGTTCCCAAGTCCTCAACACCTGCTGCGCCATCACCATCACCGTCCAGAAGAGCCACGCCATCGCCTACGGACAGTCTCAGCAGGGAGGCCCAGGACCTCTCGCCTTCGTAGTCGTTGGCGTTTCAGTGACTTTTCTAGAAAAATGTCGGCCACTATTTCAGTGTAAAAAAATTATGAATGAAGTTGGCAGACTTTCTTTACAGCGAGACGAAAGCCAATTTCTCTCTTTAGAAAACAAAAAATTCCAGATAGTAGCGGTCCTTTTACAGGCAAGTGTTCAAAAACTTTTTTTATGTAATAAAAGGTTTTTCTAGAGTAACACACTTTGAAGGATAAAATCCTTGAATTATTCATGGGGATGCGTTCACAAACCGTGCGACGAAATATGTAGTGAGACAACAATCGTGCTTTATGATATTTATTCTTCACAAAAATATAAAAAATTGGCGCGTGATAAAAGTTGATTTTCTCTGCGCGCCATTTTTGTATTTAAATCGTACTTGTTATAGACAAGTTCTGTACTTTTTACTTTTCTTTTTGTTAAAGCTGATAATGATCGAAAATTAAAGTGCTAAAATAAATACCGTTGATTATTTGTTATTACTCACGTTCAGTATTAATTATTTGTTAAGTTTCATATTAAGTTATTTTGTTTTGTATTTATGAAACATTATTTTTTGTGATAAAAAAAGAGACAACTTTCTTTTTTAGCAAAAAAAAAATATGTGCAATACATTATGTGTAGTAAATTATAATCGTGTTTCTAAAATTCGAAAAAGGAGCCGGTCTCCTCTTTTTATCGGATGATGAAATACAATACGATTATAAAAAAAATTATATATATAGACTTGCGGATAACATGACGATATGTTATAAAAAGTCTTCGCACCGAAGATCAACTTTCATCGCGCGTGTCAGAATATCCATACAGTGAGCATTTGGGTGCAACGCTGAAATCGACTCTAAATAACGACGATAATTGTGGTGTCAAAAGTTCAAAGACAACGCGAGTTGTCGTTGCTTTGACGCGCGCATCGATGTGAAAGCGGGAAAGAAATACAAGCTTACGCTCTCCGGTCTTGGCTGAACTCTCGACCTTTGGCGAGCGAGGTAGCGACGAGGCACAGAAAACTCGAAGAGTCCTCACGTGACTCAACGATTCTGTTGTCTCTCGACTGGATCCTGAGATCGCGAGAGGGTCCGAACCTGTAAGTGTATATCTCGTTTTGGAAGCCAATAGATCCAACCGCGATCTTAATGTATTTAGCGATACACTTCAGAGAGGAATCGATACGATGAAATATTGTTACGCAGAAATTTGTTACGCATGAAGACTTCAGAGCTATTCTAAGGTATTTCGTACCTCTAAGTTCACATTTTTACATTTGCAAATATTTGTTATACCTAAATATGTACATATATACATATACAGCGAAACTAAAGTATTCGTATCTTTAAGTGTATATACTTTTATATATTTGCAGAAATTTGTTACATATACACGTTTAGTCAAAAAATTAATTAATAATTGTTCTATTTTTATGTTTTATATTTTTATGCACATTTTCTTTTATTTTATTTTTTATTTTTTATTCAAAATAAAATTGTCGACGCTACATTAATTTTTGCGGTAATTTTTCAAAAAGACAACTTTACAAAAAGATTTATGCAGTTTTATAGTAATTTAACGTGTAATGACAAAATTGTTCTCACATTTTTACATTTTTTTATCAAAACTTGAAAGCTTTTTTTTACGCATTACGTATCATTTTATTGCGAAAAAAATTGTATTTAATTTAACTTATTTGAAAGTTGTGAGGGAGCGGTAGCAAAGATCACGGCGAACTTTAGCAATTTGCACGAATGAAAAGAAATACAAATGCAATGTAAATATATATAACGATCTTGGTTCTCAAGGTGGCGTAATTGCCGTACATAATACCGTGCATATATGCATCTTTAAAGGTAAAGTTGTGCGGACTAAAGTCTCTACTTGTATATAGATATACATATATATATATATATATATATATATATATATATATATATATATATATATA
>QVOB01027180.1:0-21929 GCA_014839585.1 Pseudomyrmex concolor | reverse complement strand
CGGGCATCGGGTACACCGCGATCGTAGGACAATACGCTTGTTTTAGTATACTTGATACGCTCGAAGAAAAAAAAAGGCTCTCTCTTGCGATCGAATTTCTATTGATCGCAAAGTTCAGAGAGACGATTTTATTCTTGATTACTTCACTCGAAGTGAGTTGCGCAAACGACCGTACACATTTTCAATAGAAGTGAATACAAATAAAAAAAATAAAATAAAATAAAATAAAAAAATAGACTTAGAGTTTGCGATGATCGGCATAGTGAATACATCCAATTTAATCAAACGTTTTACATATTGGATAAGATTGCGAGATTACTCGCTTTCGCTCGGCTCGCGGAAGGTGATTAAATGACGATATTATTATAGAAACGATCAATGAGATCGTTATGGGTTTTGTGCGAAGTCACTGCGGGACGACGATACGTTTTGCATCGATCGGCCGACACATTCGTCGCGCTCGTTTAGCTTCCTTTAAAAATAAGGAGCCTCCTCATCGCGCGGGTCCGATAACGCGGCAACTTTACTTCTCCCGATCACGCTTCTTCCATCCGGGAGGGCTTTTTTCCCGCGTTGTTTATCCCAAGACGTACCACCGCAACGCACCGTAACACAATGCCTTCCTCGAGATGACTAGACTCTCTTCTTAATGCGGGGACCTAAGGGCGGACGGGAGAAGACGAAAGACTCCGAAGGACAGCGGCTATAATGCCGAACTGGTTAGAATTTGATCCGCCGGGAGTCGAGTCGAACCGAGCGACAATGTTCACCAAAGAAAAGAAGTATAAGAGCCTGCGCGTCCTTCCCCTCCGTCCCGATCGTTTAACGCGTCAAATCGGTCGTGCTTGCTACGTACGAAATAACAATCTGATTTTAGAATTTTAGAAACATATAATTTAATCCGGAAATAAACAAATAATTGACAATAGACGATAAAAAAAAAAATTAGTAAAATAATGTAAAACCGAGAGATTTGAGTGGAAAGAACTATCGAAAGATTTTGTAATAACAAAAACATTATGTTGACAAATAATTAAAATAAAACTTATATAATAATAAAAATTATGTTAACACTGTTTCGAAGATATCGGAAGAAGTATTTTTTTGATAGGATCGATAGCTGGTGAACACTCCAACTACGATGCAGAACATGATACGATCGCCTCGGAGAACACGCGAGTTTTTGCAATCTATCCTACCATTGAATCGCGTCATCTTACACCGTGGACGATGATCTCAAAGGGAGACCGATACAGGATATAAGGAGGTCGTTCCTGACGATACGACGCCGGACGCGCTCGATGCGCTCGTGTCTTTTCTTTTCCCAAAATCGCTTTTGGCGGTTATCGACGTGAGTAAAAGGACAACGCGGTTAGGTCCGATCTTTTCGAGAAGAATGTCATTCGGAGGATATCGTTATGACCGCTTGCGATACGAACAAAGTGCTCTCTTATCTGGCGAACGAAACAAATCTTGCGACCCGTCCCGCATTTGTAATTGAACGCCGTACAAAAATAGTCTCGCGGAATCTGAATATGGCTACTTAAAGTTTCATTACAAGTTAAATTACGATTCAATTTGGAATCGAAAATTATCGTATTAAATTTTCATCGATCGTATTAAATTTTCAGTGAGGACGCTGAGATCGACGCGGGTAATGCGATTTCCATTGATGTTTTCACAAAACGCGAAAGCGGAAACGAAAGCAATTCGAGATCGATAAGCGAGTTCGTCTTCTCGTTCTTTGAGGTATCAATTCGCGTGACATTAAAATTAATCATCGCAATTTCGATGAGAATGGCGCCATTAACAGAAGTTTAAGAGAATTTTGATAAGAAAAAAAAAACAATCTTTGTAAAGAGACGTAAAAAGACGCCATGAGATTCATTTGACAATGTTGCGAGGAATGTCGCTGTAACTTGAGATTATTTTCATTTTATGGGCAATTTAACAGCTTGAATGCATTCGGAATGGCGCCTCTTTATATATACGGTTGACTTAATGTGCCCGAAGGAGAAATCGCGCCCGAGCTCCTTTGCCGAATTCCATTCACTTAACATCGCCTTCGAGAGAACATCTCTACATGCCAAGCGCGCGCGCAGCCAGAGATCAGAGTTTTATATCTGGGTCAGAATTTAGGTCGCGCGCAAAATTATTTCGACAACCTTGATTGTGACTGTCTTTAAAGCAGATATTTAAGCAATTTGAGAGATTCGGTCCGCACTTAATGTAATTTGTTTCATAAATTACTCGCGATTGCACGAAAAGGGAGTCTATATATGTAAATAAATTTTGCGTTAACATATCAATTTTTAAATCTCTTACAACACATTTCATAATTGTATTATGTACTTCAAAAAGAAACGAAGATCAACCGCTCGGAAACCAGTTCTCGATTCAAAGAAAACATTTAAACGATCCTACCTTTTTGTCAGCCGCCCCTGTTATCATAGGAGGAAAGAGAGACTACTGTTCCGCGCGCCCGCTGCGACATTATACGAACTCGGAGAGACCTCGTGCCTCTTTTCATTCAGTCCCGAAAATTGCCCGAAAATTTACGTAAACGAAGGAAAGAACGGGTGAAACGCTCGGTGTCTCACCCCTCCCTATCTTACATCCGCCCCATCCGCCCTGCCTTCCTCGTCTCCTTCACGGAACTCTCGGAAAGGCAAACGCCGAAGAATGGAACGGATCCAAGGTACATACGAGCGAGAGAGCAGAAAAGAAGGAACACGGGGAACCCCATTTACGGCACAATGGGCTCCTTTGAAGCCGAAGGTAATGAAGGTTTCAGGGTGTCTGTCTCGGTCTCTCCGATTCGCCAACCTGACCACCCTTACAGCACGCACAGGATATCTGTATACCGGGTGTGCGTAGCTTACGGCTTCCTTCCCTTTCCACCGTGGTTTCCACAGATGACGACTTTGTTTCGAATTTTTTATTTTTCGTCAGATTCTTCTCAAATAAAAATTTCAATTTCACACGTGGAATAAATTCGCAGTTTTTTTTATGACTTTTAGGGAAACTGTAAGAAAAAATTTTTATTGACGAAAAATTTTACTAGAAACCTCGAGATTTAATTCTCTTTTTTAATTATTTTTATCAAAATAAGACGATACAAAAATAAATTATTAACAAGACTACCGAGAAATGTCCGAAAGCTGGCAAGGCACGTACGTACGTGCACATAGGAACACGACGATGTCCCCAGTAGGAGGAAACAACGTGCGCTGGCATAGGTTTAGAACCAGTTTCGTGCGCGGTGCGTCCGCGGGCAGGGGAAGGTCGCCCGCGTGTTGTACCAGTACGAATCCCGTTGGTATGCACTGTGTACGCCATAATATATCCCATAAGAAATTTACCGCTCCTCTAACCGGTGTACGCGAGGCGGCTGCCCGGAGTCCTGCGAGAGACGATGAAAGAAAGAGAGAAGTCTGGAAGATAGAACGACGAAAAGGAAAGGGAGAGAGAAAAAGAGACAAACCGCGCCGCCAGAAAATATCGCAAACGCGCAACGAGGAAGAAAAAGAGAAAGAGAAGGGAGGAGAGGGCCTGACCGGACCTTCCTTCCGCGCACCGGGCCCCGGCAAAACGTAATTATGCTAATACGCGATTGGTTCGAAAATGTTAAATGCACGAAGCGCAGCACCGCGGGCTACCATGAGCCTCCCTCCATTGGTTCTCTCTCCCATTTTCTACGCTGCTTTCTTTCTCTTTCTCTCTCTCTTTCTCTCTTTATTTGCGCTCTCTCTTTCTCTCCTCCACTTCGAGCACAGATATTTATGGAATCTTCTTCATCGCGCGCCCGCTGCATTCCGCTCTGTTCGCTCGCGTCTCGTCTCGTCTCGTCTCGTCTAGAAGAGGCCCCGGGGACCAGAAACGTTTCAATCTCCGTTACCGTCGATGGCGTGCCAAGCCGCGCTTCATCTGCGAGGATTCGGCGCGCTCGTGACGAAGTCCGGTTCGCGTGTATTAACAATCCGCCGAACACTCACGCGGTAATCGTTTTTTCACGCGAAAGAAATATACAGGAGCCGCGGGTGTTATCTTCCGCAACGCGCGTCCGTCAATTTTCTTAATCGTGCGCCTCCATTAACGACGACAAATTTAGAAGGCACGAGTGCAACGAGAAGCGATAAACTGAAAACGTACACGCTATGTAATTTCGAGCTCCAATTAGTAAATTCATTCCGCCGGTCATACGCGGATAAGTCGAAGGGCGAGGAGCCGAGTTTCGGTGATTTATCCACCTGGCTTAATAACTCCTCTCGTCCAGTCTGGAATGCGCCGTGTCAAATATTCGCGTGGAATTATATCGCCAAAATTTATATTCCACTTAATTCTATTCCACAAATACGTATTTCATTTACGTATATTGAATATGCCAAGGTGAGGAAGTTCAGCCAATTTTCTGTCACGAACGAATTCTTCGTGAAACGAATAACCGCGCGTCGAAGATACCGCGAGTCAAAGTGTAGCGGCCGCCGCGGGTGGTGCGGGCATTATAATAATATAATCGACGCGAATGAGAGAAATTGCTGTAAAATTGCGATCGAATCTGGGCCCATCTTTTCGCGGAGCCCTCGCCCCGCGACGAGAGGAATGTCGAAGAGGCGCGCACGGCGGCCAATGGCTGCAGCCGCCACGTCAGCTGCCATTTCGATGGAAATGCGATGGATGTCCGCTATTTTGTATGATAAAATATCGGCGCAAAAAGCGTTTGGGTAAACCAGACCCGCCTCCGTGTCCCGCGGCGCGGCCCTTCAGCCCAACAAGAAGAAAAAGAGAGGAGAGAGCTTGTCGAAAAATCGCCGCACGTTGCACCCGAGAGGACGTCCATTATTATCTTTCTTCTCTTTGTCGAAGTGCGCAACGCGAAAAAGACGAAGACGCGCGAGAAAAACGCAAGTGGCCAACGAGCGAAACGTGCTCTCTCGTTCGCGCCGTCGACGAAAAGCCCGCGCGCGTCTAAATATTTCCTTCGACAGATGTCTCACTTTCACCGCGACCGTATAATTCCACGTCGCACTGGCTGACTGAGTTGACTGTCGGGAGGTATATATCGTTCGCGCATATTGTTATTTTGTTCGGCCGATCGGAAAGAAGGTGCCGCAAACGGACGACAAAAAAGGAAGAATAAAAAAAAAAAAAAGCTAAGAAACGAGACTGCCGTTCCGAGAGCAAACAAACTGCGAAAGAGGTAAACGCGTCCGTCCAACCGCGCGCGCGAACGTTGGACAGCAAAATGACTCCACTTACGCGTTAGAGTCGTAGTCACAGTTCCGACGAGAACGCGCCCGTAGATGTCGAGCTTTCACTGCAATTACGGAAAATTGCCCCCGTAGTCATAACAGTCGTTTTTTCAGGTGTTAAAGGCGACTTATCGGCAGGCGGGCGCGGTAATCTCTTACAATGAGGCCGATCGCGAGAATTTCCAGTCGGCGGTGTACACATTACTACCGGTCTCTAGTAGAAAACTGCTTCTTGCGTCAGCAGCGCGTGATTTTCACGCGAACTTCTCGAAGCCGAAGGAAAATAACGACAGTAATACGCGAACCGTGTGAATATCTCGCCACCATTTTAGAGTTGATATTTAAAATAAAATAATATAAGCTTAGTTTAAAGACTTCAGAAGATTCTTATTCTTCTTCTTTATTACTAATAAAATAAATATAAGTTTTCTATTTAAAAAACTGCAAGATACATTTATGCTATAATAAACAAGATCGATACATGTATTATGTACGTCTGGCCTATCGATTGGGTTATACGTAACGTTATGACGAGTCTCATAATGTAGACGTGAAGAATACTCACCTTTTCAAGCTCAAGGAGGTGAAACCGGAGGACCTGAATCGCTTGAACCATCTGAAACGAGAAAAAAGAATTGAATAAAATGCATTCGACAGAGGCAGAAAAAAGGCATCGGGATGGTAGAAGCTGGTTCGGACCAGGGCGAGGGGAGAAGGGAAGAGCGACGAAGAAGGGACTGCAAGAGCCGGGGCAAGGAGGGCAGAGTAGAAGGAAACATGAAGCAGACATGATTTAACCACGCGCTGCTGCATCGTCAACGGCAGCTCGGCAACAGATCGACGGTCATGGATTCTCCGGCGTGGATTCGATTTTTTTGTTTAAATTTTTTATTTACGCTCCCGCGCTTTCATTTATCTCTTCCGGCAAATATCGCGCTTTAACAAAGATGGCCGCCGTGTCGGCGGCGCGACGGTTATTAATAACGGGAATATTTATTATTACTGCGTTCCGCGCTAATTGCGCATCTCAAATCGGGAATTCGCGCGGTGGCACGTCGACAGTGTTCGATCGCGGCGGGTGAACGACCACCAACGAAGAAAGATGCAAAAGAGTGCGCGATGCTAAACTGTCAGTCCGTGCGTTTTCCGTTTCTTGTCTGAGAAAAAAAATAAAGAAACATGTTCCGGAGAGGAGAAATTATCGCGATATCTTCAATCGTGCGACGCGTGTGCAACGATACTTGAAAAAATAATAGAACAGATCGACACAAGCAAATATACCTGTCGTCGACGCGCGCGAGGCGGGGTAATGGTTGTTTTTCGAGACGAGAGATATCGAAGGCGCGTCGCGTCGTCGGGAAGGACCATCGGTATAATTTTCCGATATGCTATTAACGTTTAAGGCCACCCGAGACCTTCCTCGACGAAATCACCTCCGCGAGGAAGAGGTCGTACGTTGCGGCAACGTCGTTTCCCCCCTCGGAGACAGCAGAAGCGGCGATTCAATTAGGCAAAGCGGCAATCTTAATTGTTAATTAACATTATATTTATGCAATTATGGTCCATTATGATTCCACGCGGCCGATAACGAAGCGGTCGCGATGGGAGCGGTGCTCCCTGAGATAGTGAACTCCTCTGAAGTCTTTGCCTGCCGCCTCTCCCGCCCCTCCCTTTTCACCGAAGGAAGAATACTCTCTAAGCGATGCAGGTATATAAACGCCCGGGCTTGTAACCACGAGCACGAGCGACAAGCGGACGAAAGATATCACGGTCTGCGAAGTGCATTTCGGTGCTCGTACGCGGCAAATGGAAACGACATTACATTCCGAATGAAATAAAATTAAAGATTACGACACACACACGCACGTGTATTTGGTGAATTTAGGTTTTAAAGATACTGTCTTCTTCCCAAATAAATATTGTAAGCGATTATAAGAAGAAATAAAAATAAAAAGAGAGGTACAAGTATTGATAGATGGTAATGTAAGAGTATCCCAACTCGGAAGTTGTTCGATTAGCTTCGTATTTCGAAATTAGCGACGACAGCGAACACTCGAAAGTAGAACGAAACAATCGTCCGCATTGTACACCGGGAATGTCGGCGTCGACGAAGGAAGAAATATGTATCGGGTCTTCGACACTTCGAGGGCCCCTCCTCGTCAGCAAACGGACAGCAAAGAAGCAGATGAAGGAGAAGGGGATAGGGCGAAGTAGATAAGAAGAGAAACAAGAACGCGACGGAGCCGAGAAAGAGAGAGAGAGAGAGAGAGGAGAGCGGGAGAGAAAAAGCGAAGATGGTATCGGTCCAGTAACGAACACACAACGCAGAACACCCGGGTGCTCCTTCGCGAGATGGTGCGAGGAGACGATTCGCCACGACGTGTTTCTCGTCTCTCCTCCTCGCCTCCGACGTTACACACAATGTGTTCTCTATATCCGACAGTTTTGTTGCTCCCCCGACCAATAACGACGTAGTTACCACGACGCATCGCGAGCTCTCGTGCATACTCGTCATTAACCGATCCTCGCGAGAGTAGCATCACGAAATATCCTTCGCGTTCCGGTTTGCAAGAAATTATGGATAGCTTTTTTTAATCTACATGTTCGTGAAAACAGCAAGAAAAATATACTTCTTTAAAAAAACAAAAAAAAAAAGGATTAAGCTTACGCCTCTTTTACTCTATCTATTCCAATTTAGATGTGATAAATTATCTCACCTATAATAATCAATTATTATCAGCTGTGATCGATCGACCGATTCCGTCGCATTGTTTTTCCTTGATAACTAATTACACGGAAATATTTGTATCGTCAAAACACCCATAAATACTGTCTTCATTATCGTTTCAGTAGCTAGACAGCTTCAACAACAGCACGTTTGTGCGTCTAGCTGTCGCGCGATATGAGACCACTCGCGATGTCTAGTCCAGATCACGTCTCCCGTCACTCACTCTCGCATTTTCTCGCCGGCTCCCCTCGTCCACGATCTTTCGGCTCGGGAGGTTTTGCCACGATCGCTCATCACGTGTTATTAATTAGGCTTGCGAGAGCAGCCGAGTATCTCGCATAGCAGGAGGGAGGGTCCGGAGCTCAAAGAAGGAAGAAGAAGCGAAAGCAGAGAAGAAAAACTGAAAAACGCACGAAGAAACAGGGAGATGGTGTTATTTATAAGCCGACAGGGACGACGCAGTCGGAAGCAACGCCCGGCGACGAAGGGTGCCCCCACTTCGGGAGAAACCCCTCTCGCTCTCTTTCGTTCCTTCATCAGCGTGTGCGCGGCTCCTTCCTTTTTTTTTCCTCTGCCTTCTCTTCCCCGTTTGCTTCCACTCGAGCGCCACTGCACCGTGACGCGCGATGCATGCTGCACCGACGAACGCGTGATGTATGCGCGAGATACGCGATGCTCACGTACGAGCGTAAATGAGAGCGTTGCGTCGGGGCTTCGCGCCTCGCGGATGCTGCGAACGTCTGGCGAGTACTTACGCACTTGTGGATATTTTGCGGATAGAGCCGGAGACCACCATGTTCGTCGTGAATTATGAAGAAACTCGAAATCTGTCAGTACCAAAACTACAAACATCAATCTGAGTTTTTTCTCTCCCTCTCCAAAAAAGATCAACAAAAATTAATAATTTGCAAGACTTATAATTTATAGCACAAGAAAGATGACGGAGTATCTGCTTATCAAACAGAGAGACAAGATTTGTCTTTGTCGTTATTTTTTATGATTAATAATGAAGAATGCGCGTGTACTTGTTGCCGGAGAGTTGTCAATTAATTTATGCATCTCTTTAAATTGACAAAATTAATTGGATGCCGTCAATGTAAATGCAGGCGTGCACCAATGTCCCACTTTTGCGCCAATCAATTCCATTACACGCGCGTCTGTGTGTATTAAACAGTATAACCCTCTCTCTCTCTCTCTCTCTCTCTCTTTTCTTCCTCCTCTCCCCCCCCCTGTGTGTTGTTCTTCCGATCGTTTTTCTTATAAATTCGCACACACATAACTGTCATTATTAATATAAATGTAAATTCCTTGGTTATGAAGCCGCGCGGTTATCAAGGCTAAAGAAACGACATATAAAAATTTCAGGCGGGTCAATCCGTTCCGCGGTTCGTTAAAGCGTCGCGATTAGCATCTTATAATTGATTGCGGCAATTTTTGAGAGAATTAAATTCGATCTCAACCGCTCTCGGGCATAAATCTTCGCGCGTAAATGCACCGCTCGTTTTCAACACTTTCGAGCAAAGTACGATGAAGACCGTGATTCGGCCTTGATGAGATCGTTACATTGCGATATAGCCAGGTCGATACCCGCAGCACATAGGTGAACCTTGTGCCGGGCAGATGGGCTTCAGCTCATATTAATTAGTCTGCGTATACGTGTGCGCGCGCGCGGAAAAAGAAACGAGATGGCTGCCGACGAGCGAAAGTGAGAGACCACCGAAAGGGCGAAGAGATCGCCAGAAATATAAAGAGAGATAGAGAGAAGGAGCGAAAAAGAGCAAATGGTCGACTGGTGGACGACGCGGCCCGGGCACTTACTCGCGTGCGAGAAGGAATTCATAAAGTCGCAATACATATGTATAAACGTGGCCGCGTCGACGAGAGGCATCGTTATCGATTCGACATATCTAATTAATTAACGAGCACCTCGCACCTTCTGTGGGTTCGCACGACGTTCGCTTTTCGGAGTCACGTGTGCGCGCGCGGAGAATGTAAGTACCACATCGGATATAACCGAGCGTAGAAAAAACGGAAAGAAGAAAAGACGACCGCGAATGTGAAAAAGATATGGGAAACTAAAGAACGCGCGACAAATCGCGCGCGAATAAATAAAGACTACTCTTCGCGCGAACTCGAAAGAAGCGGTTACCGCGATTTTCGTCGAAGATTCTCTGGAAATAAATGAGCGATCTAATAATCTTACAGGGACGCGTAAAACTGTTAGTGAATTAAACCGCGTCGATTCCCGCGAGACTGTCATGTCTCGCGGTAATACGCCGCCGCAAGTCTCACGCGGCGAGTACATAAACAGCACGCCGCGAGAACAGGTATGAAATTGCAATTTGCCGAGTATTTGTAGAAATACTCTCGCTCTCGTCGATTTTAATCGAATCTAGTCAAACGATCTAGCAGATGCGAGAAATCACGAGCGAGCGAAGTGACGCGACTTGTATAGACATGCAACTGTAAATTCTAGATTGTGTGTGTGACCGCTCAAAAGTGAGCGTCAAAACTCGCTTGACAATCGCAACGCATAGACGCGAAACGCGTCGCAATATTAAGCAAAGACAGATCGGCGGGATGAGATGTAAATAGCGTCATGAAAGAGAGAGAGAGAGAGAGAGTGTATGTGTGACGCGCGCGCGTCGACGTTTGCTGCTGTGCCTGCATACATGCGAACGACTCTAATGAATGGTCGTTAATTGTATCAATTATTAACGAGAGGAACATCGCGCGAACGCCGCGACGACTCTTATCGATGTCCAGTGATTTACGAGGCAAGAGAACGTCCCTCTCTTTCTCTCTTCCTTCCGATTTACAGTCTCTCTGTCCCTCTCGTGTCTCTCTGTGTCGACTACCAACCGCGCAGATTACCGTTTCGCGACGTTTCAATCGGTTTCATTATCGCCTCGTGCGTGCTCGGCGTTAAACCTCGCGAAAAAAATCCCGCCGAGCATTATCGCCAACGACGACGTCTCATCCGCCGACCCGCGCGGCAATTAATTTTCAATCTGCGGATGTCGCACGATCATGTTCGCCGCGACTGTCCGCGCGACTTACTCATTCGCAACTTTGTCCAGACGCAGCGTCTATCGCGCGCAACATTTTTTCCTTGATATAAGCTTTATTTATTGAAGTAAATAAAAGCAGCATCGAAGTATCGATTATTTGTAGTTGATAATATAGAAAAGTACGCGCGGCAAACGCCGCGTTCAGTCACGAAAATTACAAAAAATATCCATATTTCGGTTTACGGGAGAGACATCATTCCTCCATGTTCCGATGCGTGTATGCGAAGAGGTAAGGTGAACAACCGACGATACGACGTGGTAGTCGAGAACGCTATGCAAGCAAGGGACCGTTTATCTACCGACCTGGCCGCGCGCTCGAAACGCACGAAGACACTCGAAGCGACAATATTTAAACATTGTTAAATCGTGTGATACTTGTCAACCACAAACACGCCGCGCCTACTTGTAGTTCCGGTAGGTGCCCGTGCGTCGTGTCCTCTCGATTATCGGTATTGCTAATATTATTTTAAAAGAAATATTATTTTAAAGAACGTTCACAACAAGGTTCAGAACAAACTTTGCTATCGTTAAAAAATCTAGAGAAAGAGACAGAGAGGAAATACTATTGAACTTTTTTCACATAAACGAAAAAGATATATTTTTTTTTTTTTTTTTTTTTTTTTTTTAAGATTTAATTCAAACGCGAATCAGCAAACTATATTTGCATTCGAAGTATTAATAGCAGTGGCACTAACAACCGATCACAGGACGTCTCCACAGGACGTTTATGTAGAGCGCAAGCACTTCGGGCATCTCGCACGTGCACGTAACGCGGTATTAAGATGATAGTGCGTCCTGGCACGGGCCATCAAAACGGCGGACTACCGTCTTAATAGCCGGAGATTTATAGTCCCGGCGACTCGGCGCAAAGTCACGGGGCTTCGAAGAGAGGAAAGAGAAGGTAAGAGAGAAAGAGAGAGGTCTAGCCCGCCGTAATATAACCCCAAGCCTAAAGTCTCATATAGAAAGAAGGCCCGATGGTGTATGTATATATGTATAAGGGCGCGTGTGGCAAAGAAGAAACCACGAAACGACCTGAGGAACCACTACGGGCGCCCGGATAAACGGAGGAAACGAAGAAAAACGAAGAAAGGGCGCGTCGCGTGATTCCTCGGCCGCTGACTCCGGTCTCTCGCCAGTTGCGAGACGAGAAAATCGAAGCACGGAGCCAAAAACATGTTAGCGGCAAATAATATCTTGAAATCTGAAGAGCACACACGATAACCACTTATATTACTCCAAATATTCTTTTGCTTGCGTTAATTTACGCGTATAAACAGAATAACAATTTAAAAAATCACCAAACTAAAAAGATCTTGAAGCAACTCGTGAGCATAAAAATAATTGATAGAACAAATTTTCTTAAAAAAAAAAAAAAAAAAAAAAAAAAACAAAACTTGATGTAATCAAATAAATATCAAGCAATGTTTGTTATCTTCAGATAATTATGATTTTTTGCGTTTATAATTATCATTGAAAATTTAAGCAGCATCGATATGCTGCCGGAAGAAAGAAATACGAGCCTCGATCGCATTTTTGTGAATATTTTCGACTACATATCAAGCGTCTTAATGAGCCGGCAGAAGAAGCGCTGTGTGTTTGTTTGCTGTCGTTTTTTTTTCTTTTCCTCGTCGTCGCTTCCACACCGGGGCGACATAAACTCGTGAGTAAAACGCGCGCCACGGAAGGTAGGACCGACGCACGCACGCCATGGGACGTCTTTGCGACCACTGAAACGGCCACTCGCTCGACTCGGGGGAATTATTTTATGCGCCCTTGATCGCCGCCTGATCGGCTCGCGCAGATTGCTCGTCCTTCTCGTTAGTCCTGTGCATGCCTCTCATTTTCTTGGAATAATCACCGAACGGAGCTGTAAGCGCCGTATCATCCGCGCCGTTTTGTTACTCGGGAAATCCATTTTGTCGGGCCACAATGTGTCTTTTTTTTTTTTTTTGTTTCAACCGTTACGCATCGTCGACGACGCCGCGCCGCTAATTACTGCCCGATGTGGAAATTATAAAATCAATTTCTGCCGCGGAATACACGCCATATAAATAAAACATTTGCGGTATTTACGAGCGGTAGCAGACTTAACGAGGGAGAACAACTTCTCTTGCGAGCGAGCGCGAATAAACGCAAGCTGTTTAAAGTGTTTCGCGTTTGTTCGAGCACGTGCTCGGGATTCCGCGTATGTTTGTCCGTTCTTATCGGATATCCAGTGCACAGATATACGAACACGTCGAAGCTTAATCAGTTTGAATATTGATACGCGATGACCCCTCGCCGATAAGAGCGCACATCGCGCTCGTAATTTTGCAAGGCGGTGTTTCATTCCGCATTTCGCGTTGTCGCTCTTCATGTGTGCTCGCTCGCGCGCGCCTAATTAATTCGTAGCCGCTTTTCAACGTGCCGAAATTATTAGACAACACGCGATTCCATCTCTTTCTCTCTCTCTCTCGCGGCATCCGACGATGACGTGTGCGCCGTGGCTTGCTTAAATATTTGACGTGCATTTCACGAGCGACCGATAATCGACGCCCGACTTAACGTCGCGCAACAGTAATCACTTTTTTGTCGTACATAAACTCGAGTCGAAATTTGGCTCCCGTTTTCCCTATCTGACGCGACTTATCTACGAATTTTAATCTCGTCGTGATTGTGACAAAGTGAATAATAGGTGTCATCAATGCTGATACTGGATATCTGACTCAAGATATTTGGTGAAAAGTACGTAATCAGTCAAAATAGCTACTCGAATTTATACTTGAAAAAACAACATATGTATTTAATTCCCTTAAAATTTTTACTTTAATTATTTAATTTTTACTAATTGTAAGACCTTTGATTTATCGATGTAATGTGGTTGACATACGCGCGTATGCAGTAAAACATGTACTTGCAAGAGAATTATGGATAAAAGTCTTGAGAATCTTAAAAAAAAAAATTATTGCTAAGAGCTACATTATTTAAAAAACAATTGGGTTACAAAAGATGCTCAAGGCCACGGATGTGAACACGCATCGGTTTGAAGGACCGATGCATAAAAGACCACCCGAGTGGTTGCATCCGGCAGTCCTTCAGTTACATTATACTTTACACATTCGCCACGGTTTTCGCTCTCCTCTCTCTCTCTCTCTCTCTCTCTCTCTCTCTCTCTCTCTCTCTCTTTCTTTCTCGGTCCTATCCGTAGTTTTCCTTTTGAGAATCTCTGCGGGACACTCGGACCTCCGTCCCGTCACACCGCTCGTTGTCCGAACTCGGGGTTCTTTTATTCCTAATTCACGAACTGCCGCGGCAAAAAAAAAAAAAAAGAAAAGGAACGTCACGGCACTCAAGGATATAATATCGCCACCAGCGTGAGACGATCCTGGCGTGGGCGGCGGAAGAAACCGAGTACTTGCATACGTTTCTGAACCTCCTCGGCGCGGGGACCAGATAAATATCTCTTTTTGTCCGTCAGTTGGGAGGCACGCCTGTTTCTCGACTTCTCGGGCTACACGAAACGAAGATAAGAACAACATATTTTCTGTCGAGGAGAAGTAAAAAACCGAATGGTGCTTTCCGGCGGTGTTTATCCGGTGTTTATTCGCTGGTTTTATCAGCGCCATGCTTGTGCGCGTTCGAGAAGAGGAGGTAGAGGTGCGAGGAGATTTCAGAGAAAAATACCACGATGTCTCCTGCGAGGCGCAGAGACTCGTGGAATGCTCGATACCGGATGGAATACTCGCGCCGATTACACCGGCATGCGTCCAAAATGCAAAGGCAATGTTGACCGCGGCCGTAAGACGCTAATCGCAAGCGATTACGATTGCTTTCTTTCATTAGTCCTCACCTCGTTAGGATTAGCGCTAAAAGATTCGTACGCAAGTGGTCGAGGTGTGAAAGATATATGTGTATATACATATATATATATATATATATATATATGTGTATATACATATATATATATATAAAGAGAGAGAGAGAGAGAGAGAAAGATAGAGCAAGCCGAATATTAAATAATGAATCAACGTGATTCAATCAACGAACACTGGTGTCGATATTTTCTCTTTCTTTCTTTCTCTCTCTCTAATTATGCCAAACGAAAATCGCGAGAAAGTCGCGTTGATGATGGTCGACGATCTTCTAAGTATCGATGGCCGTGGCGCAGCGAGACGACGGAGGTTGTAACAAAATTGCAATAATCGGCGATAATGTTGCCCGCAGCAACCGAGCCTTGGGAAACACGCGCGCTAATCGCGTGCTGACGGCGCGACGACACGCATACGCGGCGAAAAGGATGCCGAAGGTTTCACTCGCCGTTTCTTGTACTACTACTTGCGTCGCGTATATATATATATGTACGTGTTCTTGACTCTATCTCCGTTACTGTAATTTCATACACCGACTTAAAGTATATTCTTCTGTGCAATTTTGTGTAATCTTTCCGCCGACACGCAATGAAATAAATTATGCGATTGTAGTCCTATAACTGCGCGAAAAATCTATGTAATTTTGTTAAATAATGAAGCACGAACAAAACTGTATAGAAACAGAGAGAGAGAGAGAGAGAGAGAGGAGAGACAGACAGAATTATTTGTATACTATTAATGTACTTTGCTATATTTGATTTAGAAATTACAGACCGTAAAATATTTTATGAAACGTGTTTCGACCGCGCGAGCGTTCGTCTGCCGAGACCAAAATTTCCATTGATTAATGATACCCCTGAATTTTTTTATCACGGAACATTTTGTACCTTGAAATATATACGATGAAATTCATATATAACGCGTACGTGGCGGTTTAAAAATTTCCTCTACACGACTGGCAATAAAAAAAAATCTTGAATGCAAATAAATGTAAAATAAATTTGACGCAATATGTAAAACCGTCATGTATTTTATATCGCGCTGGTGGAAACAACGGCGCTTCAACGAATGATTTAGATTGCGGGCAGTTTTGCGAAAACAAAAAAAAAGAGAGAGAGAGCGCGCGCATATTTTGACATTTGTGGCGCGATATATATTGACGCGATGTCTAGCCTGGCATTAATTCCGCGATAAGAAAACGTTTCGCCTCGCGCGATATCGCGTATCTATACGCAATAATCCGAAACTGATTCGACTGATGATGCGACGCGTACTCTCCGCGCAAAATTGCGAATTCGCGAATTGCGCGAGAAACAACAAACGAATACGACGAAATATACAACGCACGCACCACAATTATAATATATCTGAAAAATTAATAACCGAGCTAATGTTACTTCTTGCCGCGTTCAGGCGTACATGAGGCGCACCTCAAGTAAATCACGCAGACAGGTCCAACGGTCCTGACCGGAGGGGAAAAAAAGAGAGTAGAATGCCCTCGCAATAATAATTATTCTCCAAACGCAAGACCGGCAATTAGCATCTCATTGGCTCATTTCTCGCTTATGCTAATGGGAATATTATTTAAGCGCGTGTACGAGGAGAGTTGACCCTCCACTTCTACCTCTTCTTCGTTTCCCACTCTTCTGCTTTCCTCCTTCGTTGCACACAAACGGCTTCCTCTCGCGCGCAGTTTTGTAAGCCCCGTCGATTTGTTCGCGTTGCTCGCTTTGCCGCCTTCCGCTATGCGCGAAAGACGACACGACCCCGGTCCCTTCTTTCCTTTACTCTTTTCCGACAAGCTAAAACACCTACGTGGTGTCTCCTCGCGCGCGGTTTTCCCGTTTAGCTTCTTCAGGAAATTCCTCGCAATCTATCAAAACGCACGCAAGACGGAGCTCTAAGAGCTTTTTCGAATGTTGCTGAGAAAGATTCTGGTGAATGTGGCAGTCAACTCAAAATTTTTACAAAAAAAAGATACGCTTTATACATTTTGTAGATATTTCCTTTTCCTGTGAGAAAACTTCTCAAAAAGAATCGAAGAAAATCGTCAGTCTTTGTGAAGTCACTTCCTTATGTCTATAGTCGGCATCTTTAGTTACATTTATAGTTTTGTCTGTTTTTACTTTGTCGTATTAGTCAATGACGTATTCTTGCGCGCAGGAGGTTCGACTTTTTTTTTACGTTGGAATTTCGCATTTTTACCGCAAGAAATGATCACAACGATGTGCCCCGGGTATTTTTCTATACCTGAAGATCTTTCGCACTCGTTCTGCGTAATGGAAATGACGGAAAGAAGAAAGAATCGTCACAACACGTTTTCTCTTCGTCACGCTGCCGATATAAGAATCGGCAGAATATTGCTGATTCTCGAGAATCGGCGGCTCGGAAAGCAATCTCACTCGGTGACTTTTCCGTTCTGCGAAATTATCGGCAAAAAACACCGCTCGATTGACGTTCCCGGAGATAGAGAACACGATAGAAGAAAGAAAGGCAAGACGATGAGAGAGGAAGAAAAGAACTGACGAGAGGAAAAGAACTCGAGAATGCCGAGAGGAAGGATCGAAAAGATGAAAGAGAGAAAAGGGGATGGAGAGACGGACGAGGTGCGCAAAAACTGCGAACGTTACGTTGCCTTCTTCTTTACGATAGAAGCTCATTGCTCGTAGATTGCGATTTGCCACGGACGTAATGAAGCCACGCCACCTTTCGCTGCTCTTCCTACGGCTAACCGGTAAGCGACTACGCAACGGCGACTGCGCCGACGGCGTACAAGCGCAACAACGAATGCACCATCCCTGAAGAGCCGTTTTTCCTGACGTTGCGTCGCGATTGGCAATAGTAGACCATTCGAAAATTTTTCTCCGCCGAGCCCATTTAATTCTCTCGATTAACTACCCGTAACACCTGCCAGGAGTGGCGTTTCGCAAATGTATATTGGAGAGATTATGACGCGAAGGACAACAGTCTCGGATGCCGATACTTTTGATCCCCTACGTTCCAAAGTAAAAATACAAATCCACGAGTTTTATTTTCACAAAATTTATATAATATTTTGGTGAAATGTTAGGAAGTAGAAATTTCCACAAAGGCAATGTATTTTGTAGTTGTTATTTCATATTCTATGTTTTGTTTACTTAGTATTATGTAATATTAAATTAATATTATTTTTAGTTACAAGAGATTTCTGTATTTCTGTGTGTTCCGAGTGTTTAAATAGAATCTGACGATAAAATGATCGTGTGACAACGGTGGTAAGAGCCGCAATGTCACCTTGCGCGAATATTTGCGACTCGATGCGGTCGTGACAGGCTCAGAGGTAACGGACGTGACATTTCGAAAAATTGCGAGCAACAGTGCGCGAACAACGTCGACGAAATGTATTCCCCGTGTCACCACGCTTGCTTCCCTCTTTCTTCCGTCTATCAAAAATTCGAATTAAGCGTACAGCAGTTTGGCATTAACTCAGCTTGTTGACTTCGAGAAATATACACACATCACGCTTATTTACGTTCAAATAAAACTCGTTGAAAGCAACGAAGAAAATCGTCGAGAAAAGTTTTGGAAAAGTTTAATTTCGAAGAATAATATTTCACGCGCGCATAGACATTATTTTTTTGACAAATAGCCTCAAAATACCAACAATTTCTGATAATTGATAATCCCAGACAATGTAATCACAATTCCCTTATCAAGTGACACGTTTTTTTTAAAACTCAATTATTGTGAAGAAACTGTCGCAAAACTTTTGAAATAAAAATCCCGATGAAAAACTGTATAAAAAACTAGAAACAACTTTCGAAAATAAAAAAGGTTTACTTGACGAATGTCGTAGTGACGAGTTTAGTTCAAAGTTGTCCTGACATCACGGTAAGGACACATGTACGCGCTTTCTCGCCCGACGAGAAATACACACTCGGAGTTATTTAAAAAGCCCACTCTACCCGGTTATCTCGATCTCGGAGAGCGCGGAGGGTCGCCTAAAATATTTCTTCCTCCGTACTTTTCGACGGTCCCGTCGAAGTCCTCGAACCGCCAACACGTCCGGGAAAACAATATCATAAAAAACGTTCGTTGTCGCGCGCGCGCATGTGCGTGTGTGTGTGTGTGTTACACGTACGTCTAATAATTATCATATGAATTACGTAGAAGTGTCATCATTCTTCCGGTGTATCCACCGAACTCAACTGTCACGTTGCATTATTTAGATGGCGGTAAAAAATAAAACTACACAGTTTTCGATCTGTTAACGAACACGAAAGATACGTAATAATTATACGATTTCGACTATTATTGAAAACCTCGCCGAGGACTGTAACACGCGGTAATTTGTTCTGGTCACTGGAAACGCTTTGCTTTATCGTCCAAATATCACACAGATGTACCCGTAAATTTTCGGATCCGTAAGTTTCGACCGGAATAGGATGGAAACACGTGTAATGCGATAACCGCTATACTGTTAATTATTACACTCTCTGTGGGAGAAAAAAAAACGAGCGCGGAGCACAACGGCGCTTACTTGGCACGTCGTTACCTTACTTCCTAGCTCGTTATTTCGTCGTTGAAGTCGGCCGAGCGTATTTGGGTATCTCGACGAGCGATCGTCCGATGAAATTGAGCGATTAGGCGCGCCCCGTCAGGGAAGACGAAACGCGTCCGAAACGAGAGACTTCTTCTCTTCGCTATTTACGCGTCGCTAGATCGGATAACGCGGTCTCGCGATCCGCTCGTTCGCGAGGAGCATCCTTTTCTCAATTTAATTGGTTCCATAATTAAGCGTCGATACATTCCGAAGCGAAGGAATGAGCGACGTTTCGCGAGAGAATCGCGTTCGAAACCGTCTTCGTGCGCGAGGTGCAAACGCGATCTCGGAAGAAAATTGAGCGATTAGGCGAGTCCGATACGTGTCCGAGCGTCGAACGAAATTACGTATGCGCGTCAGATAAGCGATATCGGGAGAGTACGTATATAGAGGCGTGCAAATAAGGAAATACTCACCAGCGAGTCCACCTCCGGATCCGCAATATAGTAAGGTTTCTCTTGTCTGATCTGTAACACACAAGACACACACACGTATGTAAGAGCGTTAATAATTGGACCCAACATAATTGCGGTATTAAAGCTACATGGATGATCGTATCGCGGTGTAACATACATATATGTATATACATAGAGAAGGAGAAAGAGAGAAAAAGATATATATATATGAATGAATACAGATAGACTCCCGGCGCGCCACACATCCACCTTTCGTTCCCTTTCCCTTATAGCCCCCTCGCAATTCCCTTCCCACCTCTTTCTCTAAGCGATTTCCTTCGCGTGCTTCCTCTTAATTGGACCCCCACTGTTCAATTCGTACGTACAGAAACGGAAACGCGTCGGGGAACGCGATGGAATTCCGGCGGGCAAATCGAGAAGGCAGACAGCGCGATGGAGGAAGCGTCGGAGATTCTCAGACATTTTCATGGCGCCGCCAGCACCCGATCACAATGGAAACAAAACTACTTGTAAATTGGCACTCGGACTCTCTCGAGCGTATTTCGTCGAAATATATACACGTGGTTAAAAAAGAAAAAAAAAAGAAGCGCGTAACAAATCTCGTTGGAGCGCGCAGCGCTGTTTGATCCCCGTGGAATCCACGAGACTGACGGAGGAGTCAGTGGCTTTCCGACGTAAGATCGAACGGTCAGATTAGATGTTCCGCGATATCGTTAACTCTCTATGGGGCCAATTATTTTTGTTGCTGAGAAAAAAGAACGCCGGTTACATTAGAATAAATTAATTAAGGGACGAATATATTCTTTATTCCTGAGCTAATTCTCGTTTACTTTTTTTTGTTCGAAATGTCTTATTAATGTAAAATCTCTTTAAAAAAATTCATTCTAGTTTTTGTTTCTATATAGACAGAAAAGTATTCCTTACAAGTCTGTATTTACATGAATTTCTTCTTTTCATCATAAACTTACACCAATACGCGATATAAGAATGTTTGTGTCTCGAAAATTATTTTTTCAGCGGGTGTGCGAATACATTAACCGTTCCTAAAAGAGCACAATAAAGCTTTTTCGAATGGAGAATGACTTCTCTTACACCGTTAGGTAACTAAAGAGTCAAGAAACGTGAGATTCAGTCGGGAGCGTCGCTCTTCTACGAAAGAAAAAGATCGGATAATGAAATATTGTCCGCACGCACGAATTCCCAGGCAAGAGCGCGTATTCATGAGCCGGAATTCTGAATGGGAGTCCTCGACAGCTCTCCAGTGTGTAGGTAATGAAGGCGTCTCGCGCGACAAAAATACTGTCAACTGTTCGTAGGGGAGGACTAGTTCTTGCACGGCTCTGTCGTCGCGCTTTTTCGACGATCCTCGTGAGCGCGGCGGACTAGCGCCACGCAGGTAGGCAAGATTACAAATTGTAAGCAGCCTGTTCTGTTTTCTGTCCGTGCTCTCCTTCATCCCATTTCACTTATCCTTTCTCTCCTTTTCTCCAAACAATTTGCCGTTGATTCTTTTCGCACTGTTTTTTTCGCTGCACTGTTTTTCCCCAAAACGATACACACGTCACTACGTGTGCTGATGTAAAAAGAACCGTCTGAAAGGATTAGTTTTGTAAAAAGTGCCAAGTATCCAAAAAAAAATAATGTTGAGAAAATGTTGAAAATTTTTCGAGCGTTTACATCCCGCATTGGTCACGCGATAATATATTCTGTCTCTCTATTCATTTCTCTCTCTTATTTATAAGAATTCAGTTGTATAAATAAATATAATAATACCCGTGTAAGAAAAGATTTACATACATTGTTCCCGTAAAAGGAAAATTGGTGATATCATCGCGCGATGGCGGAGGAAATCGAGCCGAGGAAATATGTTCAATGTAAAAACAAACATCGATAGATGCGTATAGAAACGTCAGCATTTGCTGGCTGTCGGGTGGGCGCATATAACTCTCCGCCGCCGCGGCGGAGGCGGTAAAAATATTGTGCGATAATATTTAGAGAATGCTCTCGTCGTTCCGGCATTCAGGGTGTC
>QVOB01027179.1:0-18485 GCA_014839585.1 Pseudomyrmex concolor | reverse complement strand
ACTACACATTCTCGTTTGCGATGAAAAAGAAATTCGGAGATACTCAATGATATACACAACATTTCGGACGAATGAAGCCTCGTGAACATGAAAAGCACCAAAGCGAAAATACGGAGGCAAAATCTGCTTATCAGAAATTGACAAACTACATTCAGGAAGCAGACGAATCGATATCTCTCGCCGAGAAAATTAATACACGCTTGTTGCACGCTACAGTAACGATAGTAATGATCGCGGCGAGCGTACAATGGGTTCTCGGTAGCCCTCGTAAATTAGTTCAAAGTGCTATGCATAATTAAGCGACGGGCATAAATGACTAACGCGTTACGATCGGACAAATTAGGTACGATATAACAAAGTCATGCGTGAATCATTACGAAATTCGCATCTTGATGTCGCGTGATAATAACGATTCAGTTTCGCTAAACGACGTTTTGAATGAATCATTTCCTAACCAATAAAACACTATTTCATTCCCTACATGAAATATATGTAATTTGCTCACATATGTCTAAACATAAAAATACATTACACACAATTATAAATCAAGAGTTTTTATACATTAATTAGTTTCACGTTCTTCTCGTATTTTACACACATCAAGTACTTTTTAAAATTCTGAACTTAACTCGAACAAATTAATTTGTAACCTAATAATTTATTTTTCTATATTCTCATGACTCCTTAGGGAGATAAACCCCATGGTTTGGGAGCC
This sequence comes from Pseudomyrmex concolor, assembly GCA_014839585.1. Lineage (NCBI taxonomy): Eukaryota > Metazoa > Arthropoda > Insecta > Hymenoptera > Formicidae > Pseudomyrmex > Pseudomyrmex concolor. The sequence goes on along the minus strand of QVOB01027179.1, from coordinate 17,770 downwards.
AATGACCTAAACTAGAGACGGGTCGAGGGTCAATCAGGATAATCATGACTCTAGGGTAAAAGTGTCATAAGAAATAGTTTCCGATAAATAATAGTTAATCATCTATATAGCTGCTTATTAATGCATCTAAAATCAATTTGCATTACGTTTATTTCGTGTAAAAATTATATTCGTATTATTTAAGATAAAACGTTTTGTTTTATATAAACATGAATTTCAAAGTTTAAAAATTTTTATAAATTATTGACAAAATCATACTATTTTATTTTAATATACGACAACTTATTCTGCTGTATAATTAAACAATAAGATTGCAGCATAAAACTACTACATTAAAACGTCGTGCGGCAGAGAGAAACTAAAGGCGGCTCATTTTCATGTAACGAGTGGGGTCGGGATGAGAGGACGCGGTGAAAAGAGTATCCGAGTGCGTCGTGTACCTCTCGAAACTCGCAATGTGGACGCGGAAATTCAAGGGAAAACAACATTTTTCCCGTCGCGTTCGTCATCCGACGCGGCGCTTTAACATTGCGCGCGCGAAATTAATAACAGGCGAGCAAGCGTAACATAAAAAAATATGCGCAACGCTAAGACTACCATTTAATTATCCCAACAGCCGGCAACCAAGAGAGTAATACGCGTACACACATACACACAAACATGTGAATATGTATACTGCAAGCGCGAAGGACTTGCATAAAACCCCAAACCGTCTACGCATCGCATATTTACGCTCTATTTATAGGCAAGCGAGAGGAGATTCTTGCAGAAGCACCGTTGCGCGTTGGTAGAGTTTCCTTCTGAATTTGAAGGTCCGTTACTGAGCGAGAAAATACACAGGGATTCGCGATAAATCCCATAATCCACCGTGTCACGTTAGAAATACGAATCTGTCATAGTGGCAGCGGCGACGCCATGCGCCACAATGCGAGGAAGCTGGACAAGCGCGACGTAACGTTGGAAGAGAAAGATTGGATTTTTTTTTTTTTACTAGAGTGCGGGCAAGAGAGAACGGTGGGTTGCAAGAGAGGATAAGAACCCAATGGGAGAAAGTCTCGATCTTCCACGCAACGTAACGCGGACAAATTACACATCCCGCGAACTCCCAGAGCGCTCGTGGACACGTGTGCGTACGCATGCACATACACGTGGGGATGATATCCGCACATTTATAACTGTGTGAGTATATATTCACAAACACAATGGCAAACGCACGCTTCGACCGTTTTCCCTTCTTTAGTCGCCACTCGTAATACACTTTTGTGTTGTGCGTACGAGGGGACCTCTAATCCCGCCCTGTCACCCCCTTCGCTGCCTACTCTTCAGCCTCGAGCGAGATGATTTTGTCGATTTGATACGGCGACCTTCGAAATCGTCCGATTCTCTCCTTCGGTACCGAGACATGTCTTTCCCCCTTTTGCACGACTCGCACCGTTTGACTTCCTCGCAAAGATTTTTTTTCACAGTTAAGGTTTGCGAAGCCCAGCGCGATGAGGAATTTACGATTTGTGATTCAAGGGACGCATTTTACCCTTGTGACTCTCAGCGTGTGACTCGATTGGGCGAATAAATCACCAAAGCTCTTTTAAATATAAACCGATCCTTTCTTTTCCTTTAAAGTCGTGCTTTTACACAAGGTTTGACGGAATGTAAATTTGCTGGAACAATGAGAAGTATTTAAACAAACGAATTTGCTAAACATATTCCTCTTTATTATAATATTTATTATAATATTTTATTATAACATTATTTTTTTTTTTCAAGAAAATAATATTATAATTCAAAGAAGAATTTATGTATTGACGAGAGATTTTGTTTTTACGACACTATAAAATTTATTCTACAAGACATGATCTCTCGTGATGTGTCTACAAATTTGTACACAATTTCGTGCAAATGAGAACTCTATTTAGATAGAGCCGAGAGTAGAAAATCAGGAACAGTGCTTATTTATGCAAACCGCTCATTATTCGATTAGCGAGATTATCATAGTCGATGCAACGGATAATGATGCAATGGGGAAAAACAAAACAGATATACGGACAGCAATTTATGAGCACTTATTTAATATACAATGGCAAATGACAATTCATCTCGCTGTTTATTAAATCCATCCCATCAGGGTCATACATAAAAATTGAATATTACCGAGTTGCATAAAACAGTATGTTAATTGTTTTTGATTATTTAGAGAAATCAACTTGGAACATTATTACCAAATAAATACAAAAAACTGACAGAGAGAAAGTTAAACTTATCGTGAAATAATGGATAATTTTATCTCTATCGTATATTTTAAATCAATTTTTGTTACGTATACTGAATGATTCATCACTTATTTACAAAATGATCACGTATTATGAAATATTAAATTAACCTTTTGAATATTTGCATGTCATGCATTTTACTCTACGAACAAAATTATCTGTTTCCTGACCTGCAAATCCAATTAGAATCACAAGCGTTCGAACGTGATTTCAGATTTCGCGGTGAGATATTCGCGATTTATGTTAAATTGACATAAACAAAACTGCTGCTTTTCAACAGCGTTTACGTTTCTACAAGAAATCCTGCGATTTTAACGTACTACAAGGATACGATCCGATGGTGCCGTCACGATGACCCAATTACTCGTAAAGTGTAACAGCGGAAGATGTGAACCACATGAAAGCCGAGCGTAAACTCGAAAACTTTGTTCCCGTCGTCTTTCGACGCTCGTTGAAGTCCCGGGTGCAGGTAATTACTTGAGTTCTTCTAATGCTCTGATACCTGAAATATCTATTAACAAAATAATCGAATTAAAGTGAAAGATATATATATATATATACACATATAGTCAGCGGCATGCGTGTCGCCAAGGCTGAGCGTAACGAGCCGCGATTTCCAACAGCACCTAGTCAGAGAAGCGATGCGTTCTTCGACAGATTTTTAGTCACGCCGTCGATAGCGTAATTTCTATTTTTATCAAAGCATCTACATACTATATCAAAGTGAATGCATCACGTTTTTAGGCGCATAAAAGCATCCTATGTTTCTTCTGTATAGCTTGATATATGATTAAAAAATGCAGCGCTTTTATGAAAAACATAGCCGTTTCAAGTTGACTCTTGTCTTGAAAAATAATAAATTATTTAATCTTTTTGGTACGCAAAGAAAAGCGATACGATTACACACTAATTAACTTAGAAAGTTTCAAAAAAAACTTTTCTGAGTTATCTGCAGTGACGTAAACACAATCTATATGAAAAATTTTCATATCAGAAAGATTATGTGTTTTTCGTTACGCAAGCAACAGTATCTTGACAGATCGCGGCGGCAACATTTCCGCCGATGTAACTTCGGACGTCGGTATATTTAATTAGGCAGCAAGTATGCTCAGCGACCCTAGCTTCCGCAAAAGTGGAATTGCAATTGAATTAGTAATATCGATATCACGTTGAATAATGCATGAGATGATATTCCCTCCGCTATAACGAACGATGCGCATACTGTATCGTTATATATGATTTTGGTGTACTGCCGACCGGTGTCAGTTTTAAATAAAACACGTCCCTTTTTATGTTCCCGGGTCCCGCATGCGCTGTGCTTTGCGTGTTCATCTACCCCGTTGCTCTGCTTGCACCCTCTTCGGCCGTCTCTTTCACACATACACACACACACTCTCTCTCTCTTTCTCTCTTTCTCTTTCTCACTCGCTCTTACTGCGGCTTCTGTAATCAAATTCGAGTCGACGTATCCGCCGCGGATACGAGCGCGAACGCGTTCACGTGATCCTCACGCATCGGCCTCCCGGATTACTTTCGGAAATTTATGTCCTCCGTCTAATGTAGGCGGTCGGTAGTGACGATAAATGTGCTCCGGAGCGTCCGCACGCACCGACTGCACCACCGCAAGCCAGACTTTGTAAACAGGCTTACGCACCGGAGCTTTTTATTGCGTTCGTTCATTGGCTCGAACACCCCTTGAACGTAGCTAACTGCTAAGCTTGATAAACGACAACTTCGGACTATCGCGTTATTAGATTTCGCGCACAGTCTCTGGATAGTTTCCTTAATATTAGCATAGTTTAAAATGAACTGCAGAAATCATTGTTATTGTTTTATAAATAAACTAAATATATATTTTTTTATTATTATATTTTAAAACGCATCGCTTATTTAAAAGAGATAAAAAAATATTTAATATTAGATAATATTAAAACTTTATTTTTAAAATATTTTTTCTTCTAATCTGCTATTAATCTTCTCTAGAGTTTGAAAAGTGTCATACACACACACACACATACACACACATTTTATTACTTTCAACAGATTATCATGGTAAGACCCTGAGCTTGTTTGCTGTGCCTATGAATATATAATATCACGTAATATTCGTGCAAGAATCTTGGAAGATGGAAGAGGTAAGAAGGGGAAACAGAAAAGCGTGCTGAATTAGACGACCTTAGATATAATCCTAAAATACGAAACCAGTGAAATGAACACTCATTAACGTACATCATATGTAATCATGTTATTAACGGAATTATCCAATTTTGCTGTCACATTGTGCCTTTTGCATAATTATGGAGATTTGGTTATGTAATCGGTATGATAATCTTTTTATTACAATGCTACTAGCTGTTTCTTTCTCTCTTTCTTTTTCTCTCTTTTCCTCTCAAAAAATATTTTACTGATATCTTTTATAAATTCTTAATTAGCGCAATCTTGTCATAACAGCATTCTACTTTTAATTAAAGTATTATGATATCAAAATTCAATCTCTCAATTAAATTTATGGCATAGATATAACTAAAAATTTTACCTACTAAAGAAATAAGTTTTTCTTTTTAATGTATAGAGACTTAGGATTGATTTCAATATTTAATGAGAATTTACATTTGATTAAAAGAGAATTAAATATGATATTTGATATCAAAATCACCTAATTTTCGAGCCGTAATTGCTGAAAAATTTCTACGACACGCGACGGCACGAATTTAATTGGAGAAATGATGTCAAAGAATGGGTCTGCACAAAATTTAGTTTTTTCACGATTGCGATAATTTATGACTTATTATACATATGGAGTAATGTTGAAAGAAATGCATATTGCGTAATGAAAAGTTGCAACACTTCTTTTTCACCGCGGCGTAGCGAGAGTTACGTAATTAAGCGTCTCTCCGTCGTTGCCTTATCTAATTTATCGATTATCCGTTGATGCGGTAAAGTCCATGCCGATATTTGCGCTAATTGCAGCAGAACAAGCTACTAAATTATTTAGCTTACACGTGTTGGAAACGAGAGCAATACGAACGTCTAATAGCGTCCAAGAGCACATTTGATACGAAGCAAAATAGATACTGATTGCACGCGAAAAATCCAATGTAATCGCACGACCTTGTCAGTACGCGCTGTTTACAAACTATTTATAGGATTTACTTGAAACACATGGAAAAATAATCTAGGAAATATTAAGCGCTTACATAATGCGAGCCTAGAATTGTTTTTCATATTTTTTTGCTGATATTAAAATAAAAATAATATAATAATAATATAATAATATAATAATATAAAAATAAAATAATTATACGCATCTTAGAAGTTATACTTTTATGACAATATTTCCTTCTATTTGTGTATGAGCACAAATTATATAATTAATGTTTTTGCGCATGCTTGTGATTTTCCTGCTCCTTCTGCTAAATGAATTAATAAATGCAGAAATGATATTTACACAATATTGTTTCAACTAGTTTAAACTTCGTTTCTTTTATCTGATCGTGAAGATAATCGAACGTTAACAAAATGTCCGCCTGCGACTAGAAGGAACTACTTATTTGTCCTACAACGATAAAATATCCGGCGACGCACGTAATACGGAGACATCTGTCGAAAACCAAAATTCGCTACTTTTAGCCGGCTTTTTTTCCAGATAAATGGCAACATCGAGAAAATCCGATAGGCGTCTTAATATAATTTTCTACGGACTTTCCGACAAAGAGGAAAAAATAGGAGTAAAAACACAAGTAAGCTTGTCTAATAAAAACCAAAAACGTTTTAAATCCCGGATTCGATTAATTTATTTGTTAAAATCATCTTCCAGTGATCTTTTCGCGTCCGTTTTAGTCAAGATATACTGTCGCGTCGCGCCTTCTTGCTCGCTCTTGAAAAAGCGCGATCTTACGACTCGAGCTATTTCCTTAGAGATCGTTTACCTCTAGAAGTCACGGAAAAATCGATGATCCATTACTGTAGTTACGATTGGTCCACTACGGGCCCGGCACGCCAATCATATCGTTCGATGCGCCCAGCGCACCGTCATATTCATCCCACATCTATTCTGACAGTACCTGATTTACCCGGCGTACCCCAGAGAGCAACGTCGGGTACGGATCCGGAGTCCCTTAGTGCACGCGGTCGACCGGAATTCTTCCCCTGTGCGCGAATCGCGCTGTAGTGTATACGCGATATAATCACACAAACCGCCGCAACCGTATTCGCCAGAGAGATCATTTCCCGACGTGATCGGCGACCGATGATAAACCACCGTAGCTGAATAATTATCGTCGAAAACACAAAATTTTCTATTCCGCGTCGTGTTACGTCAAGCAGCAAATTGCGACAAGCCTCGCGAAAGCGTTTTGATGACGACACGAATATTTTTTTTTATTGCAACGTCCAACTTTTTCGAAATTGTTTTGATCTATCTAAGAAAACGTATGCCTTTAATCTCTCTCTTCTCTCTCTGTCTCTGCAAGATTTTTATACAATTTTGTTCAGAAAGCTTATTATTATCTTTTTTAGCTATTTCCAGCTTTTCTACTTTTTATTTGAAAGCTTGTATTTATAGTTCTGATCGAAATAAGATTCAGCCGAGAGTGTTAACAGTATTAGCAAAAACAGTAAAAGCAAAAATGCGAGAGGTTATTGATATATTAGCTTTTTTTTACAGATTGCAGCCTCGGTTGCATGATAGGAAAAGAGATTGATCGCAGTGCTTGCGCCATTTTATTCAGACGAACGATAATCAATATGCATACAACGACAGGATTACCGTCGATTTTGAATAAAAATGCATCGATAGCTTTGTACGGTACGTGTGCAGTGACAGCTTCGATTTCAACCCGACAGTTCTAATCCACTGTGGAGGCTCCGGTGATTCGGTCGATACGTAGGTAGGATGCATTCACCCGATCGGAATTCTTTTACGGCCCAGTTTGCATTTCACAATCTACTCTGAGTGAAGCATCGGCTACAAAAGCATTTCTTCTTTTTTTTATCAAAGTCTCTGGACAGTGCGCGCGCTGTCATCTATATGCATTATAGCTGAGGAAAAAGCAGTAGCATTGTTTCTGCATAACATTTTCAAGAAACATGTCGCTCATTATTAGACTTTCTTTTTATGCAAAACTGTGACTCTTGAGATTTTTTTATAATACCTTGTGATATCTTACGATGCTATGATAAGCAAAATAATATTCCTCTTTCTTACTGTATAAATTAAATATTAATTTAATATTAATTCATTATTTACAAATGTCAAGTATTATATGTTAATTACATTTGTTAAAATATTTTCGTTAAATTTATATTTTGAAATTTTGGAAAGAATTAAATGTTTAACATCCCGATTTGCATCGCATAAACTTTAATAGAACAGTATATGTTGCGGCAATTTCTTTTTGTTTAATACACGTTATAACTCTCACTTACGTAATATCGGTTCAATTGTTCACACTCGTGGTGCATGGCCTGTGTTTGACAGGTGACGGTGCAATTGTTTGTCGTTAAAGGTTTGGCGAAAAAAATTCTACGCCGTTTCCATTAAAAGCGGCTACCCGCCGAACAAAAATTGCGCTTTTCCGCCAGCTGGTCGCCTGATATTAACAACGTAACAATGCGCACTCGTGAGATCCCCCTCGAAAAAAAAGTGGACCACGATGGACGCGACGCGAACTACGAAATTGTTTCCATTTCAGCCGCTCGTGTTAACGTGTGCACTTGCACTTCGCTTTTTACGCGGATCGTGCAGATTATTTCCCATAATCTAAACATGAGAAGTATGATAACAACAAGAAACGATTTAAAATGCAATAACGGAGAGCTAACTATGTATCTCGTATGTTCTTCTGAGAATCAAAATTCTTTTAATTACCTTTGAAACAGACATTCATTATACGAGTTTCATTCGTTTCATTAATTAAGATTCGCTCCAAATTTCGGTCAGATGCAAATGAGTGAAGATACGCAAAAGACGAAGTTTGTTAATAACGTCATCCATCGATATTTGAACTGGGATTTTTCTATTGATGTCGATTTACATGAGATATTACTGACTCTGCGGTAGAAGCATGCAATTATTGATATTTTTCAAACACGATATGGTCGAGTTTGGCTTGATCGCGATGCTGCAGCATCTTTTTCATGGATGGAAACTCGTGTGCTGAATGAAGTACACGTATGCAACGAATCGAAACCAAGCCGAACGCGGTGTGGTTAATCCTGGATAAAGGTTGTACATAAGTGCACATGCATGATACGCTAAAGATCTGTTCGATACATAGACGCGATATCTACGGATTTATAGAGCATCGGTTGAATCGAGAAACTCGTGCTGAGGGTCGGCGGATCGTAAATATAGTCGACTTCTCGAGCCAGCGAAATGCAAAACGAACCGATCAGATCCGATATGATCTCAGTAATTATGACAACAAGTAGGCATTAGCTGATGATATCTCGTTGCCTTGATAGATATCAGACTTTACAAGTTTGACTATATAACTGGACTTGTGATATTGCAGGTATTTTTCCTATCTTAATTTCTATTTTATCTATCCGTCGTTTTGATGATGTTTTTCGTAAAAGAAAAGTTCGTTTCTATCATTTAAAAGTTAAAAAATAATTAAATTATTAAATATGATGACTTCTGTTCAAGTCCTTGGACTTCTGAAGATTATTTTTTAATATAAAAATATCAGTATTTAATAGAGAATGCGAATACAACTGAGTTTCTTGTCCATGTAATTATTGATAAGATAAAAGTGGTCGCGTAACATGAAGCTCCGTATGCTCGGTGAACTAGCGAAAAGGTAGGAAAACAGAGGCGTGTGTGTTCACCTCAAGATTTGTGGCTCTCAGGACGAAATTTATTACGGTGCGCGGGATGTTATCCGTATACATAAAATAACAACGCATCGCGTGCTACCGTATGCCCTGTTGCACATCGCCGCCGCCACGTTCCGCGAGCTTCAATTTCAGGAAGGTCCGTGAAGAGAGCGACGAAAATTTGTTTCGCCGAAATATGCGCGTTTGTGTGCCCCTTGCGTTAAAAATTGAAAAGCAAAAGTACTTCGATAATATCTTTTGCCGTTCTGCAGAAAACAAGTTACGCGCCATATGTGCGTGCTGCGAGTTTGCGAGGCTATATACGCGCAGTCTGTCCTCCGTTTTTCCCGGACGTAGCAAACACAGAAAAGACGAAAATATGCAAATTGTGTTTTCATTTACTTGCTTTGCACAAAGAGAAACTCGTCTGAGTGAGATAATCTAAACCTGCGCACCCTTTTTGCGCGCTTGGAGCAAAACCACTCGACATTCATATATTTCAAACGTTTCATTGACAATGAAAGTGTGAGAATAAAATCATACTCTTTCGTAACAGTAATGTATTTTATGTTTTTACACTTCGTAAATGTATGTTTTTACATGTATAATTTAATTTCTTGTGAAGTATACATTCTGAAAATGTTAAATCTTACAGCATATGAAACGATGTCATGTTCTACATGTTTACGTTAAATATAATGCAATCTATCTGTATATTCTCTTTGTAAATTCTACTTAATACTTCTCTTATTTAGTATTGTAGTTTTAATATTGTACGCCGATCTTGTGTAATCACACCAAAGACTAACACTTAATGCTTAACGCACTCGAATATTTCAATACTTATTATTATTGATTTCACTATAAGTGCAGAGAAATGAGCTGTTGAAAAATTCATTCACACGCAACTATCTGTAATACTTTACATTTATCTTAGACAGAGTAAAACACTCAATGATTGGCACTTTAAAAACCTATAAAGGTCTCTAAAATAATGTTGCCCTAAAACCTCTATATTAATTTACTACAATATCAAGTATAATTAAAGACAGAACTATTAACTAGAAAAAATCAATGTCATCATTGGAGGATTTAACTATAGATTCGATTATCCGTACATTTGCAACAGGATTACGTACACATCTAAATTACAATTAACTTATATTTTTATTAATGATTATGTCGCATTTTATACTACGTCACGGAATAAACGTGAATACTAGAAATAAATGTTGGTGCGACATATTGAGTGGTCAAGCTACGCTATATATATAATACACATATACACAGTAACACGGTATCGCGTTCTTTTTCACATTGACATGTGCGCGACGGCAGTCCACGTATAGCAAATCGTCCGCACGTCGCTACGTAAAACAAGCTCCGGCGAGAGAAACGTACACGAATGTGACATTTGCATTTCTCTCTCTACTCATCTTTACCATATTCATCCTACGTACGTGGTAACTACATCTTCATGAGATAATTGGACAGAGCAAAGCGTGTGATACGAATTCGCTGTTAAGAATAGCATATTAACACGCGGGAACATTATATAAATGTTACTCCAAGAATACGCGAAAGAGAACGCGATTATAAAGAAAAATGTAATTTAGATACAGTCTTCTTACAATTAGTTCCAGCATATGTTGTGTGGAACAAGAGATTAGGGGATAGACCGGGGCAGGAAGTCACACAGTTAGTTGTTACGAAGCTTACATCTCAATAAATATAAAGGAAACTTCTTAAATACATATATTCGCAGTAAAATAAACCATATTTTAAATTCGTTACGTAAACAGTAATTTAATAAAAGAATAATATTCCAATATTGTATGCGAATTGTTAAAAAAAAAAAAAAAAAAAAAAAAAAAAAAAAAAAGACAAACGGAACGATTTCAGAAAACTTCGAGATCATAGAAAAAGGTGATTCACTTTATTATCCAATATTATTATAATCCTTCGTACGGATAAACGCGGCGAATAAGACAAATAACAGCGAAGCGATAGCGGTTTGTGGAAAGTAAATACTTGCGTGTGGCGAAGAATATGCCGTGCTTATTCAAATTGTCGACAGATAAAATCTGCGAGAACATTACGAGCCACACGCTTCTCTCCACAAATAAAATCAGTCGCTGCAATTATAGTGCGCATGTGTTAAATATCGAATTGTATTAAACCACTCTTTGCGTTGAATCTCGCGATTTCTGCTTGACTGGCATTTTACCGATGTTTTCCGCCTCATACACGGTATCCGGTAGTTTCGTTCCCAAGGTTTCCGGAAAAATCAGAGATAGAACACCCGCGGCCACACCCATGGATCCAAACAGAATGAGCGGCAGCGAAGGCATTATTTGCGCCTATGAATATGTTAATAATAGAGCGATTTTTGCAATGCATATGTAATAATTTTTTACAAAACAATTTCTTGACAATAAATATATATTGTACGTTTTCCATATTAGGTGAAGTAAAAAGTTCTGAGCGTTTTCATCGTCGAAATAAAGCAAAAAAACGCTCAGAACTTTTTACTTCACCTAATATTTTTGCTAAATTATTTTTTGCTTGAAAAGAGTGATGTAAGATATTGCAGAAGATGAAAAATAGTAATTTATAAGAATTGTATACACATATTTGTAAAAAGTATAAAATTTAAAATATAGAGAGTTTTCTAAAAACACAAAGCACTACTTTACATAAAAAAAATGACTGTTAAAATGATTAATATCATTCGTATTTTGTGACCTTTATCATATCCGGTTAGCAATTATAGAGGAATGCTTATCGATATATAATTTCAAGGATATTTGCAACGGCGCGTGCGTTATCGAAGTACAGTTCAATATAAACGTGAGTGTTCTCTCGCGTACATATCGAAATATATGCTTGCTGCAACGCAAGTCTGTTGACTCACCAAAAGAGGCGTTTGCGGTGATAAGATTGATCCGATACGACCAGTCATACTGCAAATCCCGAGCAGACGATGCCTGAGCATTGTCGGAAAGAGCTCCGTCGTGTAGATGTACACGGTGGCGAATGCTATCGTGATGCACAATTTTCCGCCCATGTATAAAAGTAAAGGGCCGTAACTCCAAGCTCCTGAAACACACGGTGATAAATCATCATGGGGATCGCGCCCATATAGCGCGGCTATTATAAACCGACATAATTACAGCGTGAGCACGCGCGTACGCGGTCCCGACTAAGCCAAACCACGTATAGCCGGCACGTAGTGTGTTATTTCAGTACGTTTTTTGCATTTGGATTGCCTAGAATTATATAATGTAATATATAACGTAACGTGATATATTTTATCGTGATAACTTATCGCTTTTTTTTTTTATTAAGTTTTTAATTATTATCCGCCGTTTCCGTGTCCGATTAAGTACTACGATTCCGATACAGAGCACGTGCAAAGTAGAACTAATCGTAAAAGAATAAAAGTAGAAGATGAAAAGCAGATCATTAACTCAGAGATCGCACTTTTAAATATTACCAAATTTTATCAATTTTAGATGAAGTGAGAAAAAAGTTTTTTTTTCTGTAAAATCGTGTTTTTTCAAAACAATTCCTAGAGATAAATTTTAAAGTTATAACGCCACACACACACACACACACACAAAAGCGTTATAACTATCTTTCGCAAACAATCTGCAATAAAATCTGTTTCTATGAGAAATTTTTTTTTACCTGCTGGTATAAACTCGGTCGCGAGACAGAAAACTCCGCTCAGTATGAACGCGCCGGAAAGCGTTGTTTTACGACCGATATGATCAGTCAGCAACCAGGTGAGGAAATACGCTGGTATCTCGACCACGGCGACAAGCATAAAATTGGCGTACTTATCCCCAGCAAATGCCACGGAGTTCAGTGACAATCCGTAATAAACAAAAGTGTTCGTAAGCCAGCAGAACGAGCAAATTAGTAACCGAATGAGTATCACTGAGCTATGCAGAACTTGCACGATCGGCTTCCTGTCGTCCGATATCACTAACTCGCTTTTCTAAAACAATTAGTAGTTTTTTATGGTCGCAGATAACAAATTATTTTTCTTCTGTGATGCCAATATGAGCTAAAAATCAATTGTATTTAATTCATCAATAACTTCCGTTTTTATAATTGAACAGTATGACAGATAAGAGCTAAATATATATGTGTACTTAACACACTTGTTTTCATATCAGTAGATTAAGTTTTAACTGTTTCGCAGGTAAGACAATATTTTCATATTATGATGACAAGTGCATATGAGAAAATAAATTAAATGTGTACCGTCTCAGTTTCAACGTTTATCTTCTTAAACATATCAATAGCTTCGTCTGTTACTTGCAGACGATTAAGTCGAGCCATTGTGCGATATATTTTCTCTACTTCGTCGTCTTTGCCCTTTGACAATAGCCATCTAGAAAATAATACTACATGCTTAGTTCGGGAACAAAGAAATATAAAAACTTTTCCTTGCACATTAAAATTAAAAAGTGTTACCTGATCGATTCTGGAACTATTAGGGGCAAGAAAACGGCTAATAATCCTGGCCCGTACACCACCCTAAGAAGTATTCGCCAAGATCTCACCTGACTCGCAATCAATCCTAACCAAATTTCACCGAAAGCAAACATACAGCAAGCGATAGTACTGCCAAAAACTCTGTTTTTTCCTACCGCTAATTCCATTCCTACAAATGAGAACGCATAAAATGTAAGTATACACAGTGATACGACGATGATACACGCGATTTAAAAATCTCGATATCAAATTATATAGAATTAAATAGAATAAATCTTTTGACATTATTTATAATCAATCGATTTACTGTTAATTAATTTTTGATAACAGATATCAAATATTGATTAAAAGAATATGTTGTTAAAAGAATATTGCACAAAAAATAGTATGTTTATATTTTTACTTTCTTTCACTTTCTGCAAAATTACTGTGAAAGGTTTTAGCAAAAGTTTATTATCTCGACACAGTTAATCAGTTTTTTATATTTTTCAAAAAATTTCAAATTACACATCTTAATATGCGCATATTGCATGAAAACTACAATTTTAATAAACACAACTAAAAATTTAAATAAACACGTAATAAAACCAGTACAAATAACTCCGCAACAAATAACAGTACAATAACTCGTGTTGCGTATTTGCTTTTTAAATATGCGTAAAGAGCATCGCATCAGGAATTTACTCTGCCGTTTGGTACATGTAATGGAACAGGAACGAGATATAACGCTTACAGATGTCGCATATTTTTCCCCGAGTTATTGTTCTGTTATTAGCGCACCTAAAATAAATCCCGCGCTGTAAATTCCAGAGGCGGCGGTGGCGTCGAAGAACTCGAATGCGAGAAACATCCAATAATTCACGGAGAAGGAATGTATCAAGCCACTGACTCCCGCCAGAGACGTTGCTAGCGTCAAAAACGTTCGTCTTCCGTATCTGGAAATACATAGGCGAAAAGAATGAACGCGCCATCGTTGTTCTCTCGGCAAAGCGCATTTTTACCATGCCGCAACGAAATTCCACGTGATATCATGACGCCGCACGCTTTCTTATCGCGGGGAATGCGCGAAATCGACGAGCTGCGGAAACTTTGCTGCACATCGCACATATACCAACCCCACGCGAGTTACGTAAAATCACATATATTCCCTGGCCGAGAATTCAATCTCGTAACCGTCCGTGATTTATTGCCGGTCGCGTGAAGAAACGCGCAATAAGAGAAACATTTCGCGATGTAGCTGATTATCCGTTCAATTGAATCTAATGCGCACGAAAAAAGGTGTAAAACAATGAAAAAAATTGGCTAACTTTGCTGCGTTGCTCTGACATTATGCAAGAAGACGGAAAACTATAGAAAAATATCAATATTTTTTTTTAACTTAAAAATATATGAAAAAACGTTTAGGTCTTGTAAATATCAAGGATTCAAAAAACGTGCGCTGATCTCACCTGTCAGACGCATATCCGGCGAATATTAAGCCGAAGAATTGACCAATGTTCTGTATCGTACCTACCAATGTGAGTTTCCAGCGATTTTCTTCGCAGGTCAAATTCCACTGCATAAGGAAAAAACAAGGAAAAAAAATTAATCTGAAGCTAGTTTCGTGGCAAGTCGCGAAAAATGCACGTTGTTTAACCGAGCCGCTTTACCTCGTTGAGTATTGTATGTTCATCCGGATCGTAAATCCAAGAATCGCAGTCGCGAGTCCAGTTTGTGAACGACTCTATTGAACATGTGTCCGAATGATCGTCTCGCACTACGTACCGTGTGCAACTCGAAATGGCCCCGTCCATTTTCGGAACGGAAGCGTTGATCCATGGTAGATCAAACGTCGTGTTTTCTGGATGTTCACATTCTGACACTAAACATCTGCATTCGAACAATTGTTTTATTTTAACAAAGCGCAAAAAGTATAATTCAAAATTATATTACGTGTTACAATCTAATCCAAATTGTGTGAAAATTACATACATATATATTTGCATACCTGTATTTAATTTCGCCTGCGGTAAATATGTAAGACAATGTGAACCCTGCTGCTAAAGATAATGGCATACTTATAATAAGAAACATAATTATTTGATAGGGTCCAATTTTTTCTAAACTATTATTCACTGGCGGGCTTTTCGCAACTCCTAGGAAAGAAAATGTGAAGACATAAAAAGATAAAAGATTTTAAAATTATGTGTAAGATCCTCCATTAGTATTTAATTTACATTTTCTCTTATTGCACCTAATAAAAAATTGTTCAAGTACAGAAAGGTTATTTTAGAAAACGGCAAGTTATGTAATATTGAATGAACAGTTCCGATGTTGAGCTAATACGTAAATTATAGTATGATCTCTAGCGTCTACTTAACGAGCTAGTGTTCATTGTACGTGTATATTCAGTGATTTAATACTACGCTAAGCAGTGATATTTAAAAAATGCTAACTAGAAAAGTAATTCAATAGGTAAGCCCATTAATCCTCTCTTTAAATATTTAGCTATATGTAACATTTCGTAAAATTTGTATGTATGTATGTGTGTGTGTGTCATAGAGTATGTAGAATTATATTTAAATATTTATATCGCATATGTGTTTGTCTGCACAAATATTTTGCACATTTAAATAACAAAAAATATAATTTTATGTGTTTCATATTTCGTACATATGTTTTTTTATTTATAAAAAATGATTTATAACAGCATAATTTATGCCATCGCCAAGTTTTTCTTCGCAAACAAATAAACTTCAATAAATTTATGCTACTAAATTTTTTACATTGCAATTCTGTAATATTGAGATTAAAAGATATTCTTACACTTTTGCACAATACACGACTATTATCGATACACGAATATTATTCATACCATTTCTGGACTGCAGCGAGTCAGCTTCATCCTTCCTCGAGCACAGCCTCATGCTGTCGTCTTTTATGTCTCGTAAGCTGCAATCAAATCCGGAATTTACATTTTTTTGTTTCAAGTTTCTTGGGAGCATCGCGAATGAAAAATGATGCCGGTCGCGCGTCGGACTTGGGTAAGCATTAAAGAAACGGGATCAGTTTCTTTGCGAAAAGTGGGGAGCAAGCTACAAAAAGCTTTTCCCCATAAAAAGTGCCGTGGGAGAGAGGAACTGCCCTCGGAAACGACTTCTTCGTCAGCTACCCCGGCAGTATATAACCAACGTACATATGCATATAACAGTGTTGCAGATGCGGAAAATAACGTAAAAAGTATGTACTATGTGTGTATGTACATAGCGCATTAGAGATAGAATTATCAGAGCGTGATAATTGTTAGAGACAAAAAGGGAGAATGTAAGATGTAAATTGCACGATGCGGAACTTAGTACCTGGCTTGCACTATTGTGTGGTGATACACAAGTATCTATATAAGACATGAACTAAATAATCGATTTGCGTATAAAATCTAACAGTGCGTCCTCAGCTGTTTAGTATGCAAACTACTACAAAAGAGCATGATTTTTTTATCTGAAATTTACTTCTGTGGATTTGCGCGTAGTTCGATATTTGCACGTTATCGCGCAAAAAGCACGCGCAAATATTGAATATGCAAAAGATCTGTTTTGCAATTATTAAAAAACAGCTATTAGATAATAATATATACATATTTATACATTTTTTGCATTTGCGCAAGTTGTTGCGTAACAATAATTAAATACTTATATTTTGTTTCTTTTTTTTGTCTTGGGCGTATATAAAACTGCAGTGTTTTTTTTGTTTTATAAAAAAACGTATCAATAGACGTACTATCTAAACAGAATTATAAAATCTTTTATAGAGAGAGAATATATGTATATGTGTTATATATGGAATATTTCTCTCCCACTGAAGACTACGTGCTGACCTCTCTCAAGTACACGGTTAACTCCTACGCGGCACGTTGGTTATTGATTTCCAAATACAGTACCTAGTGCCTTGCGTATTTGCCGCGTATTTGCCGCATGTTTCCCTCAATATCTCTCTGCAAGTCATATTTACTAATTTCTAGAAAAGCTTTGCAAAAAGCCTAGGCCGAGTGCTTTCTGCAAAACACTTCTAGAAATTTGTAGGGATAATTCGCAGAAAGATGTTGAAGGAAACACGCGGCAAATACGCGAGGCACTACTGTAGTTCTAACGGAAACGAAAAACAATCACGTTTGAAAGAAGGCACTGAAAAGAAAATCGAAA